>JAKTRY010000037.1:0-68847 GCA_030579935.1 Ambrosiozyma cicatricosa | reverse complement strand
ATATTCTTTCTTGGTTCAAGAACTTACTTGGTTTGAAGAAGAGAGATGAATCATCATCATCCAATGAACTTGCTCAATTGATTGCCAATCTTGCCTCTGCCGCCTCTGCTTCTGCCTCCATTGCTTCTGCCACTGCTACTGGAGTGTCTGTTTAAACTGATAACTGATTGATTGTTATAATTTGCAATTATCATTGGTTTTTACAGTTCTATTTTCTACTTAAGATTTGTATTATGAATTCATTGATTGATTCACCTGGTTCACCCTTTTTATTGGTCTTTTTGCCTTTCACTGTATAAACACCACCTTTCTGGTATCTTTATACACATCTTTTCTGAATTATATATAATATATTATATGCGTCTTCCTATTCTCATATTACCTGTAAGTTATAATGATTGTATAATTATTCGAAACAGTAAATTTCAGCAATATTACTATAACTTAGAACAGTGTACCAATTTTGAAAATTTGACCTAGTTAAAATAAAAACGTCGTACATGTATATAATGCTTAACGCATAGAGATGTAAAACGTGATTTCCTAAAAGCAAATTTATTCAGAATATGCATTGACCATTGTTATTTTAATGTTGAAATGAATGGTTTAACGGATCCTATAAAATTGAAGTAATGTATAAGTGCTGATGAACATATTAGAGTCGCTGTGAGACAGAAGTACAGCTGCGCATAAGTGAGGAGTCTTGGCGCATGAGATTTATGTCGGACTCAGGAAGAATGCGCTTTTCAATTAGACGAAATTTATCGTGGGCCCCGAATCAAGAAGACGGATGCTCGTTCTTCATAGTAGGTTCTCTAGTTCGTTTCACTCGGTTCTGGTTACGGGCTTATGGTGATTCATTATAATTCACCCAGTGAACAACAAACAACAAAAAAATTGTCAAACATGAAACAATTAACCTCCAAATGTTGAACAACACTATGTAACAGGTGACATATTAAAAATCAAATAGACGTTGAACTGATTTCCATTCAAGCTTGATTAAACCACAATTATGTTTTGGTGAACACTACAGACTGACAATCAAGTTACACCGGTGGTTCGAATTGACACGTACGTTCGAGTTGTTCGAAGTGTGGAGTAACTACAGCGAGTTGTATATTATCAAATTCATTCAGGGTTGGTTATTTCTGACAGTTTACTGTTTATCCACTACAATTGATGCTATGGTAATTTCCCATGAACAATTTTTGAATAGAAAGCCACTACTTAGAGTAAGTAATGATGAGTTGCTATTTCAATCTGTTTATCCGCCCAAAGTCTTGGTGTACACACTAGAAGATGGTTTGTTTATATAAAGCATCACTTTGTCAACTTTCAACCTGATCATTACATTAACAAAAGAATCTAGTTTTCCATCATTCACGCAATCACCGATTCTTTTATCAATACTTATACACAATTTTCAATTTCAAACATGAAACTTTCTACTTCCATCATAACTTCATTAGCAGCATCAACAACATTGCTAGTATGCATCTGAAAGAATTTCAAAATGACAACACAAAACTCATCAACAAAATCAATACCATCAACACTTTCACACCACTTTCACCACCACCAACAACTACATCATCATCATCATTGCCATCATCATCAAACAAGTTTTGAAATGAGTTTTAATACCAAGTTTGTTGGATGTCAATACACCAACTGAAAGTCTATGGCCCCGCCATTCGGGGCAGTTTGCTGAAAGATTGAAAGAGGTTATTATCAATATTTACAGTCTGATTTACATTTGTTCAACCCATTTTTTGATCATCTTGAAAGCATTTTTGATAACAGGTATACTTCTTCACTTTTCCACACACGCTAAAGATCGACAGCAGTTTACATATTGAAACTGAATGATTGAATAGACACGTTTATTCATTTCTCACTCGAAAGCCTTTGAAAAGATCACCAATCACTGATTTTTTTTCAAGAGCATCGTAACTCAATTTGCATGAAACGACACATATTTTACGTTTGGCTTACTTGAATCTTGACTATAGACCAACAAAGAAATCAGATTTTAGGGTATTATGTTGAGTACATTATGGTTATTAAGAGAAAAACTAGTTTGGCTGGGCTCACTGCTTATGTTTAAGTGCCAGCTTATTAGGTTGACTTAAGATAAGAAATTGATGCTGAAACTTTCATCTTTCATGGCGCGGCTGGATACTTGATATATTGAAAATATGTGTTGTATTGGCATGCACTTACAAATATATAGTATGAACGGTGAATTCAATATGCATTATGTTGAATATTCTTGACTATTTTGATAGAAGCTGTATAATTATAGTATGTGCATGAACATACTAAATTATATTGTATAATCCCAAGGTTTGTCAGTTTGTATTGCTGTATGGTATGTATTATGTATAACTGAACACTTAAATGTGTAATTAATTAGCCTACAGCAATTATATCAACATGTATTCTCTATAGTAAAATTTGAAATATTTGAAACTACTTGTTAAGCTAATAACGTGGTCGTTTAATCAATTATAGTTTTCAACCAATCAGATTCGCGAGTTGGATTACTCAATTTGGAAATTATTTTATTTCAAGAAATTTAAAAAAGAACTTCTAATATCCAAAAAAAAATTCAACAAAACTTCAATTTATTTAGAAGTAAATTCATTTTACTAATTAAAATACTCTCTATTCATAGAAAATTAAATCTTTGTATGAATAAAAGTATGCTGGGTCGAAAATGCTTCCGGTAATCTTTAAACTGTCAACATTTTAGAGTCTTTTAAATTTTTTTAGTGGGCATGTACAGAGTTCAATTCTAATAGGAAAATATCATAAAAATATGAGTAGATGATGGCCTGTCTGAATTGATATTCGCAAAATATTTTCAAAACTTTCAAACTCATTTTCTTTGATTTGTGAGCTAATTTGAAATAGAAATCCAAGAGAGAATCAATTTTGCGTTTATATCACCCTCATTCATGTTCTCTTTTCAATACATATATCTTCAAAATACATCACTATGAAAAGCTATCATTAATACGTTGAGTCAAAGAAGCAATTTTGATTACCCTGAACTATATAGGCCAGTTAAAAAAAAATTTTTTTGTCGAGCCGTGCGACCCAAAATCGAGAAAACATTTTGTTTCTGAAAACTTCGAGAAATTTGAACAAAAAATGTTACTATAGTTCTCTGTCTATCTTAAACCAATTCTATAATATATAATTTTTTTTATATGAATCTGTTCAGAAAAAAAATCTAAAAAAATTGCATATATAGGTATTGAACTAAAAGATTTGAAGGTGCAGTAATACGCCGACCGGTTACTATAGCTAGATAATTAGTGTCACTAATGATTCTGTAATAGCATTGAGCTGGTTTTGTAGTTGTTGTTTGAACACCTTGTTTTCAGTTGTTTCTGTAACCTGGTTTAAAGTATCGATGCCATTGGCAATTACCATAGTTTTGTCCTCTTCTGGAGAAAAATGGGTGTACTTGTTTTTGCAGTGGAGATGATGGTGCCCTTTCTGTCTACACTTGTTGCATGGCTCAGCATCAGGACATTCAGTGACAGCATGACCAAGAGCTCTGCAACAGTTGCACTGCTTAATTTGGCTGATTGTTGCAACGGTGATACTCTTCAAGAGTGGTTGATCAACCAGGCTAACTTGGTCAGCGTAGAATTTGTTGGTTTTGAAGGGAGTTTCATCGGGGATTTTTGCTGTTTGGACCTTGGCTATCATTTGTAAATTGAAGCACTAACAGTTGTATCCAACACTTGAATATCATCACTTTTGCCCACCAATGTTGAGTAGATACAGAAATCTCTAGATGGAAGAGGAATTTGCTTGATACGTGGAAGGGAAACGGATAGCCCATTTGGAACCATAATTGATAAAGTTACAACTTTGTTCGTTGATTCAGAATCTATGGATTCCAGAGTATATGTGATTTGTTGTTCGTAAAAGGTTTCAATTCCGTTGATGATTGTCTTTCTTGAAACCGGGGTATTAGAAATTGAATATATATAATAAACTCCTTTTTACCCAATTCATTTATATATAAATTAGATCGAATTGATGTAAAGAGTTGGTCAAAATATGAAATTCGTAAATTAACGTAAATCGTAAGTAGTGGATTGAACCCGGAATGGCTAGTATATAATTCTCAGCCATATAATAGGTCTTGCAATGCATGTTCATCATTCAGACTGGATTCTAATTCCATTCAGTGTATGTAAGCTCAATTAGCCAGGTTCACCAACACCCGTGCACCGCTAGAGTTCACAGTTCGCACGAAATGAGCCCGTTCACTTTAAAAATTTTGAATGGGCCGATTTTAATCTTTGGCAGAGTGAGTGAGTGAGTCCAGACACGGAGTGCGGCCAACAATTTATTGTTAATAGAGAGCATGCAGATTAGATTATTGAGAGAGGGAGAGAGAGAGCCGTTTCCTAATCAGGCAAGTGAGGGGAAGAGATTACAATTCATTAGAAGAGAAGGATGGTAATCAAAGAACGAGCAAAGAGCAAAGAGTAAAGAGGGGAGGGCATAGAGGGGAATGACTGGAGTGAGGGAATCAGAGAACAGCTTTAATTTGAGTTTTTGAACTACTAGAGCCCTCTCCCCTCCCCTCATTCCTATAGTAGGGCCTCCATGTTTGATGTTTGGGCTTCTGATAGGCAAAATGAGGCAAAATGAGGCAAAATGAGGGGAACCTCCCGTGTGTGAATGCAATGATGAGCAGAGCAGAGCAGAGCAGAGCAGAGCAGAGCAGAGTAGAGTAGAGTAGAGCATTGCTATTGCAGTGATATATACTATCAATTTCCCAATTCCCTGTTAATTCCCTGTTCCCTGTTCCCATCATATACCATATAATCATCTCACTTTGCCACTTTATAACAGCAGGTATACGCGCCACTGAGCAGTACTAAGCTGAACTCGAACTCGTACCATTCTGATTCCTATACTTTGTACATTTCAGCCCTTCACTTAACGTACAAGCTTACTCCAATTTCATTGCGTTTCCTTGTTCCCTGTTCCCTTTTTCTCTTTGTATTTCCCCATCTTTCAACAACAGCAACATCCACACCAACCAGCCAAACATGGCAAAGAGATACATTTGTCAATTTTGTGCGAGATCTTTCTCTAGATCAGAACATAAGCTAAGACACGAAAGATCTCATACGAAGGAAAAACCATTCCATTGTTCAATTTGTAAAAATGGATTTGTTAGAAGAGACTTATTACAAAGACATTTAAGAACAGTTCATGCTCTAGTTTTGAAAACTTCAATTGAGGATAATATTTCCACTGATGATGCGTTATTGCAAAAGTCCAGTTCTGCTGTTTCTGCTGGTCCAAATCCCATATCAAACACCGCACCTTCGCTGCTCAACCCCACTTCCAGTGCTACTGCTACTACTGCCTCAACAACTTCAACTACGCTTACAGTAGATAACACGAATTCAAATCAAAATAACAATTCAACAACGATAAATAATGATAATAATGTCGGTGACGGAAGTGGTAGTGGAACTCGTACAACTGGATTCCAAGGATCCAACAACAACAACAACAACATCTCACTAACAACTGAGAAAAACCTAATTACGTTAATCACATTCGCCAACAAATTCACCAATTCAAGTCTTAAACTAAACCTTCGAAACAACATCTCCAACTACATCATTGTCTTTGGTTCCCACTTCCTTCTCCCATCCTCATCCTCACTTCCCACACCCAACATCAATCAATCAATACGAACCGAACTCCCACCGATCTTCGAATTAGAAACCTTACATTCACTAACAGACCACGATGAACAACTCTACATCCTCTTATGTCTCGGCGCATGTCTCTCGAACGAACTAAATGACGCAATCATCCTCTTTAACAAAAGCTGGCACTTGATTATTGAAAAAATCAGTAATTCTAAAATCAACTATAACTCAGGCGACTTATTCTGTGCATTTGTAAACCATTTGATTTTTTTGGCTTATATATATTTGAATTTCTTCATATCAATGGTTAACGTCACTAAACCTACGTGTCGTTTCAGTGTTGGTGATAAGTTGTGCTTGAAAGACTTGGTCAAGAAGTTGGAGATTCCTGTGTATGTGTTGTTCGAGTACTTGAATAATATCATTAGCACGCATTCGAGCTCTGTTGGTGGTAATGGTGCAAATACTACTGGGAATACACCAAACTCTAACTCTGAACAATTGGAAAGTGGTGGTGGTGGTGGCAATGGAGAAGTTGAACCATTTTATTGGCATGCTTATATTTTGCTTTCTCATTATTCGTTCATCCATAATAAGTCTCCTTCTTCGTTACACCAGTATTTACTATCGAAAGTTATTCCTGGAACAGTCGGGGAGAAATGCCCTCATGGTGTGAAATTAGGGGAGATATTGACAAACTTATCCATTGTTTCAATTGCCACTCCTTCCAACTTGGATACCACAACCTCAACATCATCAACTTCAGCAGCATCCATTGGTAACGGTGACATGACTGGGGCCAGTGGTGGTCCCGGTTCCAGCACCAACAACTACAACAACAACAGCGGTGGTGATGGTTCCAATAGCTTAAGTCTCAATGGAGGAATAGCAGATCCAAAATTCAAAGAAAAAATCATAATAAGCGGTCTAATGAACGAACATCAAATGATAAAATTCAACGAAACGAACCGGCTAAACAAACACTCGGTTCAACAACAAGGCGTATTCAAGGACAACAAGAGTTTTCTCCACAACGCGATAATCCTAGCCAACAAGCATTTCAATAGTACCGCAACACTACCGAACACAGCAGACAACCAGCCTTTTAGTTTATACTCTTTACAGAAACGGAAGTTGATCAGTGATTCACCTATCAAGTATGCGGATTTGATTCAGGGTTATGTGTGCTTGCCTAAGGGTGGTGAAGGGTGGTTGTTGTTGTGTTTGACTTTGAAAGAGTTTTTGTTTGAGACGGAGAGTTTGATTAATGACAAGAATTTCGTTGCTAAGGATAAGCCCGTGGTTGAGTTTGACTTTGGGAGGTTTTTGGGGGTGGATTTGTTGGATGGTCAAAGTCAAAGTCAAAGTCAGAGTTCTCAAGGTACTGGTGGTGGTGGCGCTGTTTCGGGTAACAGTTTGGCCGTTGAAGCAATAAACACAACCTTATACAACTCCATTCATCAGTATATAACAACGCCATTCACGCACAATTTCATAATCAACAATAACTTGGGCATAACAACGTTACCGATCTTGTTAATCTCCCTTTTGAACCTAAACAACAACAGTCAACCATATACTCAGAAATCAATCTTGGCTGAGTTGAATTTACCTTTGAATCAACTAGTGTTCGTCGAATTCATAATTGGAAATTTCTTGGTTTTGTTCAGGTTGTTGAATTTCTTCAAGCGCAAGTTTTTCTTGAATTTGCCATTGCCTGCTGAATCCAATTGGAATTTGAGAGGTAGTTATGCTGGCGGCTCTGGTTCTGGCACTAGCACTGGCACTGGTGGTCGTAAGTCTGGTTCTAGGTCGAAGTCTAAAAGATCTGGTTCTGGTTCCATGTGTGACGCCCAGGATGGTGGTATGGAGGCACAGGATGAGAGAGAGGAAGAGGAAAGTATCATCATGGGTGTCATTTTTTATTTGATTAATGAGTTAGGGTGTCAGTATGATCAATCGATTTTGTCAGATTATGAACTGGAACAATTGAACTTGCAGAATTATCGAACCATTGGTTCAGGTGGTGATTCGGGTGGTGGTGCTGGGAAAGGGAAGAGAAAGAGAGCGTTGAGTATTTCCATTGGTGAGTTTAGTAATAACAATGAGAAGATAAGAAAGCTGAGTTCTGGTGCTGGTTCAGGAAGTGGTGGGAGTGGTGGTTCAGCAGGTGCTAGTATAGGAACAGCAAGAGGAAAGAAGAAGGTGGAACATAGTGTAAAGTCACAGATTTTAAATGATCAGAAATTCTTCTTTATTGTGAAAAACCTCGAGATTTGTTTTGTTTCTTGGTTGAACCTATTCAATTCAAACAACAGCTCTTCACACCATGGTTCTGGTGGTTCTGGTGATGCTGGTGAGATGGATATAGATCGATTCATTGAAATTTTCACTCGTGTCTTACATGATGAGTTTTATTCTAAGTTGACTTACCTTGTCTCTGGATCTCCTGAGTCCACCACTTCTGTCATTGCCACCCCTTCAAATGTCAACTTCAGCACTAATATCAACACCAATATCAATCCTCATCTTCATGTCAACCTTCATTCCGGTCCTTCCACTACCAATTCTGACAACCCTGTCTCTAGCCAAGGTGCCAGTGGATACAGTACCGCTGGTATTCACGGTTTCAACAACAACAACAGTAACCATACCACATTCAGCAGCCATTTCAACTTCAACAATAACAGCAACAGCCATACCGGTGGCTCTGGTGGCAATCCAACTTTTGAGATGTTTAATGTAACCCCACAGAATTTCCATGTGTCAATGCAGTCCAAGAAAGGTCATAGTCACGGATCCCATGGTCACAGTAGTAATAGTCATGTTAATGTTACTGATCATTCCAATTCTCCTGGGTCGTCTGCTATTACTAATTTTCTTAATGTTTCTACTGCAGGTGGTGGTTCTGATTCTGGTTCTGGTGCCGGTGGTTATGGAAGTGGCGTGGGTTCGAGTTCTGCTAAGTTTCAACAACAGCAGCAGCAGGGAGAGTCAAAGATTGAACATGAACATCAACAACAGCCTGGGTTCAGAAACTATCAACAGCAGCAGCAACCGCAACATCATGGTTCTTCAACACCGACTTCAAACTTTGCAGGTACCAAACCCCAAAACAACAACAGCAATTTCTACTCATCGTCATCTCATGCAGTTCACAGTTTCAACCAAAACAGCCAGAGCAGCACACCAGCACCATCAACAAACACAACAAGTACTCCCGGCAGTGGCCTTGGTGTAACTCTTAGTGGGTTGACCGGGCTAAGTGCTGGTCTTGCTGGTCTCACTGGTGGATTGGGAGTTGGTGGTTCAATTGGTCCACTTGGTGGTAGTGGGATTGGATCAGGTCATGATAGTTTGTTCTATTTACAACAGCAGCATCATCAATCTGATCCTACTGTTTTCCTTCAATCTCATGTTGGTGGGCATAATGGTCATGGTGTGAATGTTAATTTTGGCACTTCTGGATCTGGACATGGGTTGAATGATGGAGGAACTGCCGTTAATTTGAATACTGGTGGTGGTTCCGGCTCTGGTTCTGGTTCTGCTGGTGGTGGATCGGGCTCGGGTTCGGATTCAAGAATTATTTTGCCTCCTTTGTCTCACTCATCTTCTGGAAACAACGTTAATAACAACCATTCTGGAACTGGTTCTTCATTTGCTAGTGCCGGTGGTACTGGTAGTGGTAATCATGGTGGTAGTGGTAATGGTGGAAGTGATTCAACTTCACGTTCAAAGACAAGATCAAGATCAACGAATCGTTCAATTTTACCTAAACCAACTACAACATCGGTGGTGGTGTCTTCATCATCACACGGCGGATCAGGCGTCTGCGGCGGTGGTGGTGGTGCTAGTGCTAGTGGTGCACAACCAATGAACTTTGTCCGATCAAATTCCTCGAATTCCAAATCTACTGCGAATTCTCCTCAACCTAATTTCAACAAAAGCAATAACAACGTTCACACTTACAACAATTTACACAACCAGATCCAAAATGAAAACATGAATAGAAAACATAACCATGGCGGAAATCGAATGAGAGTTCATGGTGGTTCAGGTTCAGGTAGTGGTGGTTCTTCAAGTCATCGAATTCGAGGGGGTGCTGCTGTTGGGGGTGGTCATATCGGTAATAATTCTGGTTCAAATTCAAATTCAAGCAAGTCGGCTTCACACCAATCACATGCACTAGATAAGCGAGCAAGTGGAAGTGGCTACGCCGACATAAACACCAATATCGTCAACACTAACCATATTCAGAACATTAATCTCTCCCAAACTCCGAACCAAAACTCACATCACGACAACAGCAACAACATAGCTGGCGGAAATGATAATGCTTCTTCCGCTCCAGGTTCGGGATCAGGATACGCTATATCATCAGCCATAGCCATCAACCATAACCACAATCACGGTGTTAGTGCTGGTGCTGGGTTGAACTCGAACTCCGGCTCAAATTCATCATCTGCTCATTCTTCATCTTCTCCTTCTCCTATCTCATCTTCTATTCCTGTGGGGTTAACTAACCAATCAAACTCATTTGTGACTTCCAACACTAACCCAAACCCCAATAACAACATCAGCAACAGCTCCACTGGTGGAAAAGGAAGTGGGTTGACTATCCCAGGTATTTCAGGACTGTTAAACAGCAGTCACAGCAGCAATTCATCATTATCACCAGGTGGCTCATCATCAGCTGGTAATGGTACCAGCTCCGGTGTTGGCCACTTCAATTTGAATTTAAGTTTAAGTGGTAATAGCAGTCCTCCAATTTCAAATCCAAGTGGTGGTTCAACAGTGGTGAACCATCGTGGTCGTGCTGCAAGTGTGCCTTATCCTCTCCCAACATCCATCTCCAATTCCATTTCAAACTCTACAACATTGCATCTGCCTATGTCCAACTCACAACAACAACAACATGGTTCAGTGTCTGCTAGTGGTGCCGGTTCAGCTGGTTCGTCTAATGGTATGTCTGTGGGTGTTTCTGTTAATGAAGGCATTAACGATTTGCTGAATGCTGCTATTGCTGGTGGTGCTTCTGATTCAACTGGTAGGGTTGGTGAGTACAGTTTCAATCAACCCCAACACCAACACCAGATTCAGAATCAGAGTCAGGGTTTCAATGGAAACTCCAATCTGAATTCGCTGATTAGTCGATCTCAGCAACGCGTCGATGATCAAAAACAGCATCAACAGCAGCAGCAAGGAAGAAGTGGAAGTGGTGTTGGTGCTGGTGTTGGGTTTGATCGTGTTCATCGGACTACCTCTAGTGCTGGTGAGCAGAGATCATCTGGTGTTTAATGATATTTGTCGAATCAGTTGTGCCAAATTCATGTGAGTTGATCGTATGATTGCATTCTTTGTTGTTCTGGGTGTTGCCATTTCAATGCTGTTCTTTGTTTGTTTTTTCTTGAATTGGTCTATTCCTTATTTGTTCAATATTCTTGGATTTCATTTATTTATTTCAATTAAGCCTATGTTTGCTTTTTTACCTTGCTTCAATTCTTGACTTTATTTATTATTTCAATTCGATTCGTTCAGGTATGTACGTTTCGATATACATTTTCTTCTTTTTGGACCTTTCACAATCTTCAGTTTGTTAATTTGTGTTTCTTTCTTTCAATATTTCTATTTATTCTTTCTTTTTATGTCTAGTTTGCTTTACTACTGAATTATTCTCATTGCTACAATATATTTCACCCTTGGTATGTTTTCAACTTTTCGCAGATTTGTAATTTGAGCTATATACGAATTTAGCCATTTAAAAATTAACACACATACCACAATCATGCCACTTAAAATCAGCAACCATTCTACTGGTCAAAAGGTATCTGTTCTTGAAAACCAGCAAGAACCATCTAAGCAATCGACATCTATTTGCAATGAAAACTCTAGGGTCGATGGAGCCTCCAAGTCACCAAGTGAAACTCCACCTGCTTCTACCTCCTCAGACTCAACTCAAAACTCATCAGTTTTGGAATATATGGATACCTCTCCTGACAATGGCCATAATCCCATCTCTTCAACATCATCAACTGGTCCGGCTGCAGAAAAAACAGCGTCAACAGATCCACCAACAACAACCACCACCATCTACCCCGCACGCTAAAATGAATCACCAATTACTGACACGAGCAACAAGTGTAGCAGATAAGAAATTCAAGAAATCAATGGCAGATGATTTATTATTACATCTCTACAGAGGGTACTATCAAAGACTACCAATTTATTAAACAAATTGGCGTAAATGCCGGCTTGAAAAGAGAATACCATACATGCCGGTGTAACGGTAGATCGTTTATGGGCAAAACAAAGATCAAAATCAATTACTCTGATATGAATCATCCCCCAACTCGTGATGAAATCACTCAATGTTTAGCTGATTGGATCACTGAAAGACAAGCTGAAGCAGATCACTCAAAATGACCATGTATTCCTTTTGAAGACAAATACTTCAAAGGCCAATTTTATTTAGTCACTCCAGTTGCAAAAGACTTAAATATCTCCACCAATGAGTTCAAATTGAAACACCAATAATTAACTATAGCACTCACGAGCTACACTTACTCTTACGGTGACAACCTTTCTTTCACTGCTGAGGAAGTCAAACTATAACAGACACAGCTGACCTTGCCACCAGCTAGCTGGCTTTCTTTTTACTAATCCCCAATAAATCGTTCTTTGCTTTAATTGGATCGTACCCTCAAGATACTTTTTCCCCAAGAACAATTCACACAAATCGCAAAAAAGCAGCTCTCACTACCATCAATGTGCAAGTTTGCAGATCTGACACCAAGTTCTTTAATATCTTAATGCAGGTCAAACGAGATGATTCTATAAGAATTCCGAACAGAAAACCATTTTTAATGCCTTACTACAGAAACATGCTCTCCATACCAGAGGAGCTTGTTGATTTCCAAGACATCAATATCTCAACAATTACATATAATGTGTGTGTTTATGCAGTAAATCATCAAGACTCAAGCTCACATGTGTAATTGAATGTGAACATATATGAATTGTATTAAAAATTAGCGTGTACATGTGTATAGCATTTAAAAAAAGTCGAAAGCTAACATTATGCAGAAAATAGATTTCAAAACACAAATTTAACACTTAAATCTCAAAACAGTAACATCTTGCATCTTGCAAAAGCCATGCGGGTAAAGTTGCGATCACAAATCAAGCCAGTACATGACCATACATGTCGGCCTCTCAGCTTGTCGATGGTTGCCATACTTAACATGCATATCGATCATTTATGAGATTCACTACCTCCATTCACAGCATTCGCCAACAACACAGATGAATAACCACTGCTTCTCTTAGTGGCATATGTGGCAGGCGTACTTGAACCTTCAACATCTCTTGATTTAGTAGTATACGTAGATTTTGATTTTGATTCTGTAATTGGCTTACCTGAAGAAGAACCAAACACTTTCGAAGCACCAAATGCTAGAGTTAAACAACCAATCAACCCAGTGATAGCCTTAATCAGAACCTCAGAATTATTCTGATCATCCACGGCATCATACTCAACATGAGAAGCAGCATGTGTAGAATAAGCTGATCTATGTGCTCCATGTCCAGCCCCACCATGAACATGTGTCTTACTACTTGGAGTAGCAGTTGCAGCAGTTGCACCGTTGGTAAATTTGAAAGCAAAAGGAGAATGATTATGAGCATGTCTGAAATGGCCCGTATCCAAATCATGGGTTATGATATCTGCCCCATCGGTGATGATCTTCCTTTGTCTAACACGACGTTCATTTTGTAAATTTCTACGTAAATGAGCCTTAGCATCAAAATGAGGAACATCATCAGGCCCAAAGTATGCTGTTCCTGACGGACCACCGAAATCTGAACTTGTTGAACCGTTCGCGTTTGCCGATTCGGATGGGTTTTGATTGGTGTTAGACGAGCTAGTTGTGTTGTATGTGTGTTGTGGTTTGTATTGTGCGTATCTTGGACCAGTTGGACGAGAGTAGTGGAACTGGTTTGACCGGGTGTGTTTGGCCATTTCCGGGTCTAGTGAGTCGTTGAGTGATGATGTGTTTAGGCTGATGTCGTAGTTCGTTTTAGATTTTGGGTTGGATAACACCTCATATGATTTTAGGATCTTGATGTAGTGTTCTTTACGTGATGTGAGTTCTTCTTTGGATAGTTTTAAAGATTTTAACATGTCGGGATGATGTTTCAGTGACAGTTTTTTAAAACTTGATTTTATGTCTTTTGAAGTTGCTGATCTTGGGATGTTTAAGATATCATAGTGTGAGATGTGTGCTGTGTGGCCTTTTGCTCTTGAAATTCTGGTTGTGCTGAAGTTTCGTGTTGTTGGGTTGGTTGAAGCTGAAATGACGTTGGCGTATGTGGTGAATTTGAACCCCACTTTTCTTGTGAGCTCGGAGCAGAACATGGTTGATGTTTTGGAAAAAACCACTGGGACTATTGCTGTTGTTCTTCGGTGATATGATGGGGTATCTATGAGGTGTCCAAGAGCGGATTGAAACCAGATTTGAAACAGCTCAGGAACAGAGTCTGGGCATTTGAGTTATTTTATAAGAGGAAGTAGGGTATACTCTTTGCATACCCCGGATAAGTATCGTGTGCTAATTTGAGTCAGATCTGGGAGGTTCAAGGCTGTGCTACAAGTTGTTAAAACCGATAAATTGGGTATCTTAGTATAGGCATGTTTCCAAGATATGGATATCCGTTTAGCCATATGCCCATCGATCCATGAATATATCGCTTAAATAGAGCACGCAACAGATTTGAACTTCGGAGTTCTGTTCCGTGGAAACTGGAAAGTCACAACAATACACTCAGATACCCCCAACAATGGATGTTCTCTTGATGATCTTACCTCAATAACGGTCTTCAGGAATCTTGCGATAAAGAGAAACCATTTTCTCGGATATAGTGGAAAGTGGAAAATGGCATGGTACTGGTCTGTGGTCTGCGCAAGAAAGTGTTCAGGAGTGTGAAATTAATGCTTTCTGGAGTCATTGTAAATTGGTTTCAACTTGCAGTCCTGCACACTATATACCAAATCAAATTATATAACGAGCCAATCACATACACCATGTTTCAATTCGAGCAACGCTGAACTAATGAAGAAAGCCAAACTTTAACCACCAAATTGAATATAAACTCGCCGGTAGACCACAGCCAAATATTGGTATAGAATTGACAAGTTCTAGCTAGTTGAAAAAGCGACTGCTTTCCACGATTCAAGCTATACAAAACTGTACTACATTTTTTTTTGAAACACGATAAATGAAAGAGTAAATAAATTAGAAAATAAAATAGAGGTATATATATCGGTAAACAAGAGTACTATAAACAAAAAACCATAAGAAAGTGAAACAAAATTAAATGATCACTATAAACAACCAAATGCTGGACTAGCTAAGATGAAACTTACCTTTCAGCAGACTCAGTTACTCCTTCATTTCTGTATCACCAGCAGCATCCTTACCAGCCTTTGCATCCTCATCTTGTTCCTTTGAAGGAGCAGCAACACCACTACCAATATTGATTCTATGCATAGTATTCTGCTTCTCCTCAGGAACCTTAGGAACACTCAACGACAAAACACCATTTTCAAACTGAGCATTGATAGCTTTACCATCGACACTCTTAGGCAATCTGAACACTCTTTGGAACGAGCCCGAGGACATCTCTGAATAAACCAACTTACCCTTATCATCCTTCTCCTCTACTTTCTTCTCTGGAACCTCACCTTTGACGATCAGTTCATTTGTCTCTGTGTTGAAGTCAATTGTGACATGGTCTTTTGTAGCGCCTGGAATAGCCAATGATAAGTCATATGATTTGTCATTTTCATGGATGTCAACTGGTGGTGTGAATTTTGTGGCGTAGTTGGATAATGAACCACCAAAGAATGGATCATCGTCGTTGAAGAATGAAGAGCCAAAGAATGGAGTCACACGCTTTGGTGGAGCCTGGGTTGATGTGACTTGCTTTGATGCATCTGCGTTGTTGTTGTTTTTGGTGTTAGCTGTGGTGGTGTTGCCTGGTTCATTCTTGTTTTTAGTGGATTCAATGGATTGTTGTTGCTGTGGTTGTTGTTCTGATCCATAACGGTTGCTGAAGAATGGATCATCAAATAGGTCGTTCATTTGTTGCACTTCTCTGTGAACATTGTCAAAGAAGTTGAAGAATGGATCGTTGTATCTGAACATAGACATGATTGTGTTGGTTGTAGATTGGGTTGTAGTTTTTGTAGCTTTTGGTTTGTGAATTGTAACTGTAGTTTTTGTGGATGTGATAGTAGTACTAACTATTGTAGAATGTGAACGTGTGTGGAGAATGAAGAACAGTAGACTGACTCAACATCAACAAGTAGAATGGGTGGAAAAGGACATCCTTAAATATTGTATCCATTGCATTAAGACGGCTGTAAATTAGATATGATAGAAACTTCCAGTGACAAACAAAAACTTCACCAGCTCTTAATTGATGTCAAATGTTGCAATCACCAGATGACTTCAAATGACCCTAGATTCCTCTCGATGTTTCCAAAAAAATGCGCGTGTTGATCTCATTTTGGAAGGTTGGATGGCCCCAATCGAATGTTCTCGCATTAGGTGTAAGGATGTACAGCTCCGATACTCCCAAAGTCCATGACTCCATAGATGAGCACGTCAACAGTAATCAAGATTAGGCCAATCCTGTTAAAGCCACTATGACTTGTGTTTCAACGAATTATCGAGAATGTTCTCCATCAGCTCACAAGTCCGTGTACCATACAGAAGGCAAGGACATCCACTGTAACGTATGGAAGTTTCGGATCTGGGTAGAGGTACCGTTTGATCGAGCTTTCATTTCGACGCGACGGATCGATGCCTTCTTTAATTAATTTAAGTCTCCTGTAGTTGGCATTTGTTGTATTCTTCTGTTGTTCTGCCAATGATAATCATCCAGCGAAAATTTGTACTACTAGTTGGGTGAATCTCTATATGATCAGCTTCAACTGTAGTAGTTTCTCTATGATGTTTGAAGTCTCTTCTCTCATTATTGATCAACATGCGGAACAACATTTCCTCAAACTTGAGCATTGTATTTTGTGAAACTTTATCGTTATATCATCATGCCTGAAAGCTTATAAACCCTGCCAAAAGAAGAAATAGCTCTTCCTCTTAAGCTAGAAAGTCAATATGCTATGCTATTGCTTCGATACAATCAGTTAACCAACAAAAATTATATCATTCCAGTTATCAAATCATTATAACCAACATGTCAAATTTTTTTCATCTTATTTTTCGAACTACTCACATGCACATGGTATATCGTTGACGCGATCAAACCACCACTTTATAACCAGCCCTCCAGTGTTAACCGATAGAATTACGGAAACTGGTGCCATATATCAACAGCGCAGCTGACAGTTATATAATCTCACTGCTAGAACTTTGAGCTCCTACAACAAGAACAATGTAACATCAACATGACAATGTCACCAAATACTGTTTGGCCCACTAAAAACCAGTGAAACATTACACTACGTACTATAGTCAGACCTCCAGGTGTGAAAAAAAGAAACATTGCTACTACAACATCAACATGTCAACTGCTGATCCCTACACTAGGGTCAGGAACAAAAATGATTCCAAACCATACTCAATAATCAATGAGTTACCAACAGAAATTGAAATCCAGATTTTTTCCATTTTATTTCTTGATACCCATGGTGCTGCTGATATAATTAATCTTATTGATCCCAATTGGTTCGAGAAGACTAATGTTACGAAACCACATGAATTATTGATGAAACCTCTTTTGCGACTGTGGTTCCAAAAAACTGTTGTTAGCTTTAGTTGGCATCCAATTGTTCACAACTTTCAACCATGTGGTATCGAAAACGATGATTTGACCCGTTTGTTGGATTATCTTGAATTTGCTCCACCTGATTCTCTTGAATTTAATATAACTAAACTATTGCCATCACATAGGATGACGAAAGATAACAGCAAAGCAATTTCCGGGTGTGGAAAGTTAGCTACAGGGATCACCTGTTCTGATTACTCCAATGAGCTGAAGTTTCTTGAAAATGAAGGCTTATTTCCCAAAGTGAGCAAAGTGATAATCAGGAATTCTTGCTCCTTTGAGAGTGAAAAGTTGCAAAACTGCATAAATGTGAAAAATGTTGAAATCAACATCCTGGGTGCTTTAACAACATCAATAGCATCAAATTTGACCATGCTGGTTGAAAACACCAAAAAATTCAAGAAGTCACCGTTGATCCTAATTTGATGTCGGATTCTGATGACTCTCATTGCCCATATTTGATCTTCAAAGAGGTAACCGAATTTTTTGACAAGAAAGGGATAACAGTCAACCTGAATGTCTGGAGGGGTAGCTTTCTACCTCAGTATCAGTTCCTGTAGAAATACATAAGAACTATATTTTTCTTTGGGGCTTTCTTCGAAGAAGGTTGTCCACTTGAAAATGCATTGAGAGAATGCACATCCTTGCAAAAATTAACATTTTTTTGTTGTACCTTTGTTGAAAACTACAAGATGAAGCTTCACAATGATTCAATCGAGGATCTCCATATTAGTGGATCTCCTATTAATATTTCTGGAGGTCCTCCTTTTAATTTTTCTGGTTGTCCAAATGTTAAGAGAGTGGAGTTTCAAGCTAAAGAGCTCGAGCATTATATTGATGCCTTAAAGGACCTTCAAACTTTCAAAGTGAGAAAACTAACACTGGAAGGACTCAAGCAATTTCGGAATGGTGATAGTACAGTGTTAGACTTAAAGATTCCTGAGTCGGTTCGCCACCTTTCACTTGAGTCTCATGACAGCAGCAAGATAAGCTTATTCAAACGAAAGCCATACACCATCACATTTCCTTCTACTCTGCAAAGTCTGGAAGTTGATAAAATCCCTTTTGTTTGTCCTAATTTCCACAAAGTTGAATGGTTGGAAACATTGAGTATTAATGTATTGCGTTACGATCAACTCTTACCAATACTTAACCACATTCCGAATGCTGTCAAAACTGTTAAATTGGAGTACATCTAAGCTGACCCCGACAACCCGCCAAGTGAAAGATTAAGTTTTTTTACATTTACCACAGTTGAACTCACTTACTTTAAAAGGGTATAATTTTGCTTATCGATTGGATGGTTTTCCAGACTCTCGTGATGTGTTAGAGATCTCCGTGTGTAATTCCCGTTGATCTGATCTGTTTATCAATTTATGATTATTAGTTTGTTCCAATATATATTGACTCGTATATATAGGTAAAATTTGAATACCAATTAATTGTAACTTAATGATTTGCATGCAGAATGGTCACAGAATTGAATTTGTAGCTCGTCTGGTACAACTAGCTCACGAGTTGCCTGTCAATAAGTGATTTCATCTGTTGTATTTGCATGCCATTGTAAGACTCTTATATATATGTTGGAAGACGTTTCATATAAATCTCAATTATGCATTAATGATTGTGAATCTCAAAGAAGTGTTTGTTCAGGGTCAGTCTCATTACCATCACCAGAATCACTTTCTCCACCACTATCTTCGTCATCGCCGTCCTCCTCATCATCATCATCATTGAAATCTAGTTCAATCCAACTTGGCCACCCAAGCTCTTTAATCAAAAGTGTTCTCAGAGCAGTAACCAAGAATTTTTCAATCTTACCAATATTCCTTAAAATGGATCCATTACTAGCATCAATATGTTGATTCATCTGATCGCAATTGCCCAGTTCACCTTCAATTTTCAAATTCTTAATGATATCGATTCTTTCTCTGTTCAACGATGGGATATGATGAAGTTCAGTGATTGACGACTTACGAGAATCTTGTCTTCCTTCAGTGGGGCTTCCTGTAGGAGCAGATGGATTCAAATTGTTATCATTGGCCCCAATACCTTCAGTATTCCCGTTACCACCAGTATCATTTTCATCATCATCAATATCACACAAGAACGAAAGAAACACTTTCTTGTCCAAATAGGCCACAATGGCGAGTGAATGAATAGACAAATTCGTAATCTTCAAACGAACAGGCAACTTGATAAACTCGGGAGCTGGATAATTCACAAGCAAACTGCACACAACCTCAATATACATGCTTGAATCCCACTTGAAATCCATAGTCAACTGTAAGTCAAACTTCGTCTTATCTCCATTCTCATCATCCTGTGATCTTGTTTGTTGTCCGCGTTGCTCTCTTTCTCGTTGTTGTTTGCTCACAGGACTCGTGTGAACTGTGCTTGAATCAACTGAATCGTCATTCATCTCACCGTCTATGCTCAAATTAGTGTTCATCGGAACACTATGATACTCCTCAGCTCTCTGTTCTTCATCATCCAACTGGGTCTCACGTTGTTGTGTGTCATCGCCACCGTTCTCATCATCCATTTGCTGTTCCATTAATCCAAATCCGCCTAGACCGACACCACCACCGGTTAAGAAATGCGTAGAGTTGGACCGTCCAGTTAATATCGAAGAGGGTTTCGATGCAATTGGAGAATTCAGAATATTGGTTGGTGTGCCTGGTCGATTATTGTTGAATTTTGAACCCAGTGTGATCGGTGATGGACTTCTCGATGTGGCTGCTTCCCACGTCGTTGGCAACGTCGGTCTCTTTCTAGAATGACCATTGATTAAAGCATTGACACTTGATTGTCTAGGTGGTGGTAACGGTGGTCCTTCCGAGATTCGTGTTGCTTGTCCTTGACTTGGTGCTTGTTGTGCTTGTTGTGCTTGAGCCTGGGCCTGTGCTTGCTGTGCTTGCTGTTGTTGGATGAATAATGGAATTTCTGGATCAGAATAGAATTCCTGAAATGGATAGCTGATGTCTTTGATTGTCAGTTGTGGGGATTTGTCTCCAAGTGAAAACTTGACGATTTTTAAATCATTCAGATAGTTGGGGAGGGCAATTGATGAGAGTTTTTCATTCAGGAAATCTTGTAGATAATCTCGTATGCTGTCGTCAGAATAAATGGACTCCCAATTTATATCAAATGACATTGTGTTGTTTAATATTTTGCAGTTCTGTCAAACATCTGAACACCCATGATTCTTGATGGTCTGATTGTGTGTGATTTGAAAGCAAGTGAAGCCGTTATTGACACGTTCAAATCTGCCAAAACTTAGCGAAATTGTAAGCCTCACAGCGGTTCATTTCAGTGGCGTTTTGGCGTATGCGGCTGTCTGTTTAGCGAATTGGGAAAAAATAAATTTGTCGGTTTTCCGCGTAAGCAAAATCTGTTTTTTTTCTAGGTTTTAATTGGTGTTGATAACCGGGTTCATTCTTACGCCTTCACCAAACACTTCTTTGTTTCTCCTTTTGCCAATTAGACCATCATCTTTTTCTTTTCTACAATGCAATCTGTGTTTTTCTCCGGATCAAAATCCCTTGTGTGTTCAACATCAAACACCAGCGTGTTCTCGGTTTGCCGCCGTTTCCAATCAACGTCCATCAAATTCAACACCAACAAACCATCATCAAAGACCAAACACAGCAACAGTGTCAACACCAATGACAACAACGGAACAGCAATTATGTTCATGAACATGGGTGGACCATCAACTGTGCCAGAGACTCATGACTTCTTGTACAGATTGTTTGCTGATGGAGATTTGATTCCATTTGGTAGATTTCAAGAGCCATTAGCCAAATTCATCGCTTGGAGAAGAACACCAAAAATTGAAGAATACTACACACAAATAGGAGGAGGATCACCAATTAGAAAATGGTCAGAGTACCAGGCCAGCAAAGTGTGTGAGCGACTTGACCTCATCTCTCCTTCCACAGCACCTCACAAACCGTACGTCGCCTTCAGATATGCAAACCCGTTGACGCAAGAGACGCTGCGCAAGATGCTCAAAGATGGCGTCACCAGAGCCGTGGCCTTCTCACAATACCCGCAGTTCAGCTATTCCACCACGGCGTCTTCTTTGAATGAGTTGTACAGAGAGACACTGAAGTTGGATCCCGACGGTCAAATCGAATGGTCGGTCATTGACAGATGGCCAAAGCATTTTTCTCTGGTTGATACTTTCACTAAACATATAAACGATGCATTGGACACATTCCCAAAAGAAGTGAGAAATCAAGTGGTGATTCAATTCTCCGCTCATTCTTTACCAATGGATGTTATTAATAAGGCTGACTCATACCCTGCTGAAGTAGCCACTTCAGTGTACACAGTGATGGAGAAACTCCAATTCTCAAACCCTTATAGACTCACATGGCAATCCCAAGTTGGTCCAAAGCCTTGGTTGGGTCCAAAGACAGACAAAACGGCTATTAGATTCTGTGATGAATTTTCAAAAGATGACATCCCTGGTGTGGTCATTGTTCCAATTGCGTTCACTTCCGATCACATTGAAACCTTGCATGAGATTGACATTCAATTGAAGTCTGATTTGAAGAATAAGAGTAGAATGATTAGATGCGAGTCCATTAATGGTGATCCTTTGTTCCATGATGGTGTGGCTCATTTGGTGAAGGACCATTTGCAATCTGGTGAGTTTTACTCCAAGCAGTTGCCTTTAGATTATCTTTTAGGAAAGACTCCTACAACTGTGACGTTCAAGCATCCTAAAGAGTTTTTCGGTAACAGAAGAAAGAAATTGGAATGATATTATTAATTTGTAACTTTTCTTAATTGGTAATTTGCTTTTTATGGTTTGGTTTAGTTGTTTCTTCATTTTGACTTCTTGATTAATTTATACAGTTTACGATATGTTTAATTTACGATGTTTTTTTTTCGGTCCGCTTCTTTTCTTCTCTCTAATTTATAGCTTTGTATATAGATTTTCTTTATATATATCTTGTTCCATATACGATCATTTGATAAATACAGATATTCCTAACAGTTTAAAATATTGAAATAAATTACAAAAGCACTTAATAATAATAAAAATACACATAACCAAAAGAGCAAATTAATAACAAAATGGGAAGGGAATGGAGAGTCGTTAACGATACAGGATCTATTCATCGTCACTATCCTCATATTTAGACTCTTCCTCTTCATCATCGTCATCATAGTCTTCGTCCCCGTCACTTTTCTGATCTTCTTCTTCATCTGAAGATACTGCCAATTCTGCTGTACGTTTTCTGGATGATGGGAGCTTTCTTTTGACAAGTGTATCATTCTTCTCCTCTGCTTCGTCATTCTCCAGCTCATCATCATCATCATCATCATCGTCTTCTCCTTCTTCTTCTTCCTCCTCTTTCTCAGCTTTAATCTCATTCTCTTCATCAGGAACACCATCTTCGTTCTCTTTGCTGACGCCAGTCTCATCCTTATTGACCTCACCATCAGTTTCTGCTTCCTCGTCATCTTCTTCTGCCACACTTGTGGCTTCGACACCTTCCATATCCTCAACTTCTTCTTCCTTCACACCTGCTTCAGCACCTTCATCAGCTTCACCCTCAGGGGCAGCACCGGCCTGTGCTTCAGCACGTTCAGCAGCTTCAGCATTCTCCATTTCGACATCGCCGTCAGCATCCACAGAACTCTCCTGTATGGCTTCCTCGAGTAGTAACGGAGGGGTGAAACCAGCTTTTATATAATCTGTAACCTCTTGGAAAAACTTAGCAGCGGCGGTTTCTTTATTCTTATTTTTATCAGATGCTTTCCTTCCAACTTCCTTTGGCATGAATTCCTTAATCACAATCACCAACTTATCCCATTGATCTCTATTCTTAGCCTTTTGCAATCTCTCAAACAACTTCTTAACCAATGCAGTCTTATGCTTATCTCTCTTAATATACGGAGCAACAAAGTTGATAATCGACTTGTAATCCTTCATCGCCAACTTCTTATCAGCAGACAACCCACTGAACATATCCATGAACCCATTGTAAACTGCATTATCCTTAGTGGCCAACTCATTGAAGAAAGTCTTACACATGTCAACGATACCCCGGTCATTGTTAACATATAACTTGGCCATCTGAGCCAATTGACCTTTCACTTTAACCTGACCGGCCAAAATCAAAAACGTGACAGTCATCAAACAAGTACGTTGCACCGTTCTGTTCTCATCTTGTAACTTACCGTATAATGCATCTCTATGGTTATCGATAACATGGTTGAAACAAACGGCCATGTCACCTAGTGCTAGCACACAGTTACTTCTCACAATGGCATCCTTCGATCGTTCCATGATGGTCAAGTACAGTGGCATGTTGTCCTCACAGAATCTTGGTGAGATACACATGAATTTAGCTAAGCATAGCACAGCTTGTCTTTGTAACCGCACGTCATTATATTGCGAAGGCCTGCTGACAACTTCTTGGATAAGTGGCACAAACTTGGAAAGTATACCACTTTCTGTGTATAACAATTCTTTTTCTCTAATGGCGGTGACAATATCTGAAAAATCATCTTCGTTGTTACCTCCAATCATTTCAAGTTCTTGATCAGCTTCTGATTTCTTACCATCTTGAGCAATCTTCTTCTTTTTGAAATCAGCTTCTAGTTTTTCCAAATGAACAATGGTTTTCAAACCGACATGGCCAACAAGAAATAATAATTGAGATAATGAAACCGACTTATCGATGTTGTCATCGTTGTTATCTTGACTAAACACCTCCATTGCTTTCTTCTTCAAAATTTCAGTACACACTTGATCAGGATAAACAGATATAGTGAAGATGGTATTCAATGCTTCTTCAGCAGCATGGAACCATTCACCATCATCAGTATACTCCAAGCAAACTCTTTTCAATTTTTCGATAATCTCCAAGGATCTTGGAATATCAAGTAAATGAGGATCCTTTGCAGGCACAAGTCTATTGATAGCAATACACGAGAATGCAGCAACAACCCAATCCTTTCTCTCAAGGTCCAAACCAACTGACAAAATAGAGTTTAAACCTTTAACAGCAATTTTATTCTCCACTAAAGCAAGCATACCCAACACGATGATAGCACCACGACGATTCTTTGAAGGAGCACTATCATGATTGAAGATTTGCCAAAGTGTGTCGATGGCAATACCATCAATCGGCTTGATTGGCGCTTGGGGCGTTTTTCTTCCCTTATTCTCTGCTGGATCAGGTGGAATTCCTAGATATAACAAACCCAAAAGTTTCTCCAATGAGGCAAGGTCAGCCATTGATGTATTATAGGTCAATTTGATCAGGTTTCTGGCGATGTATCTAGCGGTTTCACGTGCATCACGGCTATCCTCCTTATAAGTAAGGTACAGTTTCGTATAGTTGACCATCAAAACTCTGACCACCTTTTTAGCTTCTTCATCACCATCCATCCAGACTAAGTGTAACATCTTCTTGATACCATTGATGGCGTTTTCAATACCGTATGAATCTAACAATTCAAAAAATTCAATGATACCAATGACTTCAGGCTTGGATTTCGAGTAAAGTAATTCACAACACACTTCAGAAGCCTGTTCAACCATCTTAATGAACTTGATGCAGTCAGACACAAAACTGAGTTTCAATTGGGCTTCGGCAAGAGCACTTGAGTCTCCAGGTTGACGGGTGGCATTGGCCTGAGAGGCTTGAGGATCTGCTGCTGCTACCTTGCCTTGAGCTTGTTCACCTTCATTTGTCAACCTATCAGCATCACCATCATTATCACCGTTTTCTTCTTCTTCAGCTATAGTTTCATTCATTAAATTTGCAGTCTCATCAACATCACCAGAGAAAAAATTAGGTTCTAACTCTGTGATCTCATCTTTGATTACTTGTAATCTTTGTTTCCACACAGACATTCTCAGAGTACCATCACCAATTGCATTGTATGGATGTTCTGTGACTAATTCAGATAACAATGCTAAAGCACTCTTTCTGACCAAGTTAGATCTATCCTGCATGTGTCTCACCGATAACTTAGTCCAACGCAGTCTTCTATCAGTGAATTTAATACCTGCTTTATTGGACATCAAATCTTTCAAACCACGGAATGCTCTGGATCTAACAAAAGGACTTGTATCTAAGACTCTTTCTTCTAAGTGGCGAATAAATGTTGTAACCAGTTCTTGACTTGTGTTGTAATCTTCTTCATTATCAGTTAATGCAGAAAGCATGTGGGAAACTGCCTCTAAAGCACCACATCTAACGGTCATTGATCCATTATCAAGGAACTCTTCAACCAATGAGACTTGTCTCATTACTAAACGTGGTGAATTCTGTGCCAATGATGAAAGAAACACACTGATTGATTTTGGACCACTGACATCATTCTCATTGAAAGTCTTGGAACTTAATTCTTTCAAAACCATATCTGATATCTTGTAAATTTGATGGTGTTCATACATGTAAGAAATCATACCAGCCATGTACGGACTAAGATGTGGGAAATAGATCAAGTTGGAAGAAATGTTGCTTTGAACTTGTTGCATCTGACCTTGTTGATTCACAGCTTGACACAGGACTCTATAAGCACTAATTTTAAAAGTATCATCTTTCATTCTTTCTTCACTTTCAAACAAAGAGTTCACTGGCTTCAGACATATTGAATTCACAAAATCATCTCTGCTGATAGTGGTTTCAAATAAGTGGGATAAGTCAACGGAAAAAACAACACTCAACGTTTTGAAACATTCAATCAACACCTTGATGGAATTTTGCATATTTCTCTTTAATCTGACATCTTCATCTGACGCTGAAGCAGCACCATTCACCCTTTTCTTTGGATCTTTTTCTTCACTGATACAGTAGAATACAAAAATGACAAGGTATGCATATAGTTGCAACACGTTTCTATGAACTTCGATGTTGGATGCGTCTTCTGAATCAAGATCTGATTTCACTTCCTTTTCAACATATTGCTTCAAAGGTCCTGTGATACCATACACTAATTGACTTCTGTGGTTGTGGGAAAGTTTGTGATATGAATGAATTAGTTCTTTTGCTCTGTCAAATATATCTTCCTCTAGAATAGTTTCAGGTTGAACCAAATATTGAACCAAACCACTGATCTGGTGACCTGGATTGCTGGGAGGATCCACTGTTGAATAGATGGTCTCGATTTCGTTAACAGACTGTTGGAAATTGAACTCCATTCTGTTTCTGTGTTGTTGGTTGTTTGAACGTGTAGTTTGTTCGGTAGGGTTGATAGTGCTGTTTGGTGTTGTTGTGTCGAAGTTGTTGATGGACGGTGGACAGTGAGAGTGTTTTGAAGATTCCTTTTTGAACGCGTTCGCTCAGTTTTTTTTTTGCCCGCGTGTAAACATCAGAACTTCAGAAGGTAGAAGTTGATGTAAAGATTGAACCTATGCCTGTACTCCGTCAACTCGGTATCAGGTGATTGGTCACAAAATTGACACTCTGAAATCAAATCTGCACTTAACATAAAGACAAAGCCAATTTCACAACCATGTCCGAAAGAAAGGCCATCAATAAATATTACCCACCTGATTTTGATCCATCAAAAGTCAAAAAAGTTAAAAAGATAAAAAAGACAGGAAGAGCATCATGGCCCACAGTTAGATTAATGGCACCTTTCTCCATGAAGTGTCTCCACTGTAATGAATATATTGCCCAATCAAGAAAATTTAATGCCAGAAAAGAAGTCACGGAAGAGAAATACTTAGGAGCACGAATACTCAGATTCCACATCAGATGTCCTAGATGCAATTCAGAGTTGGTTTTCAGAACAGATCCAAAAAATGCAGATTACGAATGTGTTTCTGGATGCAAGCGGAACTATGAGAGATCAACAGCCAATTCTAATGAGGGTCCAAAAGCCGCTAGGAATGAAACTTTTGAGCAGATGTTGGAAAGATTGGAAAAAGAAGATGAAATAGAACAACTGAACAAAGATGGTAAACAGAAAGCAAGTGAAGAAACTGGAATCGAACAGTTGGAGAAGAGATTAAGAGAACAGGAGAGAGAACAACAGTTGATTGATGAAATTGATGATTTACAACAGAAAAACAAACAGGCTGAGAAACGGAAAGAAGAAGTGATGAAAATTGATCGTGCCAAGGTTCAACAAGAACTTGATGATGCCCAAGATTCAGAAGAGGCTCTGATGGCTTTCAAACAGTTCAAGGATAAACCTAAACAGGATACTTCGAGTGTACATGTGAGTACAGTGACGCATAACTCGAAAAAATCAATTTCTTCTTCTAAGATTATTCCTCCACTATCAACTACTAGTTTAGGTTCTCAAACAGATGTGAAAAATTCACAGATTACTCGCTCTGCAGCGTTGGTCTCTGGTTATTCCTCAAGTGATAATGATAGTGGTTCAGAAGATGAAGATATATCTTTGAAGAGAAAGCCCACATCTTCAAATCTCCTGGGAATAACTATCAAAAGAACAAAAATCAAGACCGAACCAAGTAGTGGCTTCTGACCGGCCAGATATTTCTTCACCTTTGCTAATGCTTGTAATACGTGTATCGAAAACTTATGTTAGGAAAAATAAAAATTAATTATATATTTTGACAGGTTAACGGAAAATTATGTAGATAATATGAACTGAAACAAAAAAACGAGTGTGCCTGAGACTAATCTCTCATCTTGGAATAACCCTTAACGATGGTGTTTCGAACACCCATTCTTCGGTTCTCAAGAGCAGACATCAAATCCCTCAGCACGATACCAGGTTCTTGTCTAGCTTCTCTGTATCTGATACCATTATCACCTCTGGCGTTAATGGAGTTGCTACGAGAGGAACCAGATTGCATCCAAGAATACTTCTTCTTTTTAGAACCACCCATCATTAGCGAGGCAGTGACATTAGTTTGCTTATGCTCTTCAGCAATTTCTTCATCTTTCTTCTCCTCTTCCAAACCTAACGCTATTCTTTTCTTGACACGTCTTTCTTCACGTTCTTTTTGCTTCGTAGCTATGTCTCTCAAAGCCTTAGAAATTTCAGATTTCGAAGAACCAACCGACTGTTTATGTTTAGTTTTCAATGGTACACGTCTATGTCTTGACATTATTATCGTGTCTGTGACGATATTCGACATGTAATTCTCACAAGCGACGGACATAATATTCATCAATTCTGGATCCACATCCATCAATTTCAAACCTTGTTCTTCCATTACTCTATTCATGAACCATGCGAGTTGTTGAGGTTTCAAGAAATTGTTAGGCTCTAGTTGTTTCTTCGACACAGACAACCCACTAATCAACGCTTCTTCTTCGGCTCTGATATTCACACCTGCTGCAGCAACAGCATCTGCCAATTCTTCCGGATTTTGCTGTGAGGATTTGTTTGCTGGTTTTGACTGTCTACGCGTTAAGTTGCTGGTACTTTTTGTATCCTTGAGTTTCAGGTTCTTATTCAGAGCAGCAACAGGCCCAGTAGTTCCAGTTCCATTCTTGGTACTCATCACCGGCATCGTCTGTGTTCTTGCCATCTGTTGCGCAAGTGACTTGTTTGGTGTTGGTCTCGTCTTGAGCATTGGGTTTGGAGCCGTTGAATTATTGGATGATGATAATGGCAATGCAATGGTGGGCTGAGTTGGAGGTTTTGGGCCATTTGATGTTGATGATGGTTTTGAAGTTTTGGAACTAATGCTTCCATTCTTCTGTGAATTTGATTGCTGTCGATTTTGTTGTGCTTGTTGTTGTTGGACTGGCGGTGCATTTTGTGGTTGAGTATGGGTAGGTGTTTGTACTGGAGCTGGTGTTGGAGCTTGTGTTGATGGTGCTGGTGACGGTTTTTTCGGCTGCTGTTGAACTGGAGGATGAGTTTGTGGAAATGATGGAGTCATAAGACTTCCTGTTGGATTTATATTGTTGATTGAATTGTTCGTATTATTATCTAGCAAAGCTGGTGTACTCGGGTCAGTGAAAAACGAATCACCCGATAACAAATCCTCCACAGTTAAGCCATCTAATCCACCATTTCCGTCTAATGGTGCTGGTGGCGAGACCGAAGAAAACCCTGTCGGCGTTGACACATTTGTAGTTCCTAAATCTATTGCTGGAGATCCTGATTTACTCAATGAATCATCTAATTTGAGTCTTTTGGTTCCTGTTGCATCTATTCCATTGAGTAGTTCAGCAATGGCTGGGTCATCTTCATCTAGAAGTCTTTTATTCTTGGAATTGCTGTCAGACATGGTATTTCGTGCTCAGATAAAGGTGGAAGCACCAAAATATAAATTTGATATCTTATCAATTGGCAATGATGTGATGATTCTGATATTTGAAGCAGTTTCGGTGTCGTTGGTGTATGAACCATGTCTTGAGTGCTGTTGATTTTCTGTATTCTTGATTCGTGGAGTCGTATTTAAATCAAGCCGGGTAACGAAAACGTCGATTGACTTGAACAAAGCCGCACATCGACGTCTCCTTTTTTTTTTCAAAAAAAAATATTTTTGATCTATCTCCGTAGATTTTATTCAAGATGTCTAGGTATTTGTTAAGTGCTAATTTGCCCTACGTCAAAACAATTAATTTGCTTTTTCCTTAGCACAAAAGAAGACTGTATATTCCACCATGTCTTCAACAACAAAAACAAAATCCAAGATGATCACATTCCATGGTCATGAAAATTTCAGACACAGACTGATATTGTCCACATTGTCAGGAAAGGCTATTAGAATAGATAAGATTAGATCCAATGATATGAATCCAGGTATCAGAGAATATGAGAAAGATTTTTTGAGACTTTTAGATAATGTGACTAATGGTTCCGTGATTGAAATTTCCATGACTGGTACCACAGTGATTTATAGACCAGGTTTAATCATCGGTGGTAATTTCACTCACACATGTCAATCTTCCAAACCGTGTGGTTACTTTATTGAGCCAATGCTATATCTTGCACCATTTTCAAAGAAGAAGTTCTCCATTTTATTCAAAGGTTTGACGGCATCCAAAACTGACGCAGGATTAGAATACATCAAATGGGGTTTGCTACCAGTGCTGGAGAAATTCGGAGTGAGAGATGTTGAGCTGCATATCTTGAAACGTGGTTCTCCTCCACTTGGAGGAGGTGAAGTTCACTTGATTGTGAATTCACTGATTCCACAACCTGTCACCGTGCATATTTTGGACATCCAGAAGATTTCAGCCATTAGAGGAATTGCGTACTGTACGAGAGTCTCACCTTCTGTCGTGAATAGATTGCTCGATGCTTCAAGATCAGTTTTAAAGAATACAGGATGTGAAGTTAACATTACCACTGATGTGTGGAGAGGTGAAAATTCAGGTAAGAGTCCTGGTTTCGGTTTGACTTTGTTCACCGAGTCCAAAAAGATTCCATTCAGATATGTCGTTGATGATATTGGTGTTGGTGGTGAAACACCTGAAAATGTCGGTGACAGAGTCGCATATAATTTGTTGGAAGTCATTGCTCACAGTGGTTGTTTGGGTAGAAGCCAACTTGATTTGGCTTTCATCCTCATGGTTATCGGAAAAGAAGATATTGGAAGATTGATTATAAATCGTGATCAAATTGATGAAAAATTGGTCGTTCTACTGAGAGATATCAAAGAGGTGTTTGGAACTGAATTTTACTTCCAGGATGATGATGAAAATGGCAAAATGCTCATTGCCACCGTGAAGGGTATTGGTTTCACCAATGCTTCAAAGAAAATTGCATAGTTACTTTGTACATTACTTAATAGAAAAACAAATCACGCATTATATCACTACTGTAGCAATATTTAACGACTAACATCAGTTTTAAATCAACCATTGATACAGTTAGTTATTAGTATCACTAATTGGCATAAGTGTTTTCATGTATTCGCTGAGCGCTCGGTCAAAAAACTAAGTTCAGCGTAGATTGATTATAAACGGTGAATGCCACAATATGCATTGGACTTTCTTGACAAATATCTTTCGACAATACTCACACATATGGTCCTACCCAACAATTCAAAGAATGGACTCTAATTGATCCCCATTTGATAAAGAGTTACCACAAAATCCACCAGTATGAACAGGGCTTGCCAAAGCATGCGAGATTCTCAAACGTATCATTGATGTCAATTAGACCAGCAGGTTGCTCAGTATACGCGGACATGATAAACAAGGTGAAGTTAAATTTGACCCGAATTTCTGAATTACAACCGTCAAGATTTTGTTGCCTATATTGTAAAGAATCCAGTTTAGCTTTTCAAGTACACGGTTGTTGAATTTTACCCGACTTTACTGGACAGAAGCAATTTGATTTCAGTTCCGTTGAACAAAAGGCAAAGAAATTCTGCAAAGACTATCTTCCCAAAGGATGCAAGATGTTAAAAGCTCCTGATTCAGACAAGGATGGTGCAGATCTTGATTGGGTATTTTCATCTGTCCCATATACCAGGTACGATCCTTTTGCTTCTAGAAGTTTGAGCATTGGAGCTTCGCTTTTTGAGCCATGCTACCATGAAGTTGCATCTATGTTTGATTATGATGAATACAGAGCATTTCTCATCAAAGATATTTCCATAAATGACCCAATAACCTATTTAAATTTACCTCGGAGCCTGACTTTGGAGCGGATAGTCACTAACGCTGGATAACTTGTTTTTACATTTCTCCAGTTCGTCAAATTAAGCTTTCCCGTTTTTGCCTACAATGAAGAAAGACCCCAAGAACACCCAATGGTATCAGAAGGCTGCAAAGCAATCTCAAGGTATGATTTATGTTGACAATTTTATTTGCAGTACAGAGTTTGGCTCTGATTCTGTTACTAAGGAACCAGCACTAGAAGAACCAATTCTTAGAACTCATGCACAAAGAAAAACAGTAAGCTTGTCCGGTTACATATAGAGTAATTGTCGATTTGCTACACAAGGTGGTATTTTTGAGAACAAATGGTAAGCATGCTGAAGGATGTTCTGAGCTGAGAACAGAAGCCTACCATTCAGTGTTAAGGAAGCTGGAAGTTCACTTTAAAACGAGAGATAAGAGCCCACAGGAAGTAGTTCTGGATATTCAAGGGAAATATTCCATTGTGTGCCAACCTATTTTTGGAAAAAATGGGTCTGTCTTTTATCAATGGCCAAACATTGGGTAACTGGTGTAACCAGTATGGTTCAGAATAGATATTTTGCTTTTTCTTAGCTACCTGAGAACAACAATAACATCCATAGATGATACAAATTAAATTCATTCATATGCATGTTGGGAAAAAATTGCCTTAGCTTCAAATTTTCAAAATCTCACAATTATAAAAGAACACGCAAAACACGTATTACTGCTGTAGCAGTTTCTGGCTAATATGGAAACTAATTATATTAAAAAGGGGGTAAACAAGAAGTCACAAAAAAGGGGCATTTATCATTTCAAAGGCATATCTTGCAGCTCATTGAAAACTCTCTGTAATGCATTTTGATCCAAATCTGTATACTTCACACGTTCAGTGAACCAATCCTGGAAGATTTCAGAAACCATATATTTAGTCTTTTGGTATAGCTTATACTCATTCAAAAAGGCGGCTTTCACTAAAATGATTTTGGAGATCAAAGTGTTCAATTGTTCAACAGACTGAGTTAAGACAGTAACAAGCTTATCAATTTCGGATCCTTTCACATCGGATTTACCTTTTATTTGGAAAAGTCTTTCGTTGGCTCTTGTTATTCTTGTAAGGAGAGTATGAACTTGTTTTTCAGAAACCGCTTTGTAGGCATTCAATCTTTCAATCAAAAAATGAAGAGATGTATAGTAGTCTTGAAACTTTTTGAAATTCTCTAAAATCTCGGAAGTTATCACGCTCATCTCATCTTCTTTCAATTGCTTGCCAGTTGAAAAACACTTGCTAACGGTGGTTAAAATGTTGTTTATAATGGACAAGTTTTGACCTTCTTCATCACCAGTTCTCTTTCTATTTTCAATCAGGTTATCTACACCATACACAGTGTTGTTGACACTCACAAATTGATCAATGCACATCGACAATCTTTGGCCATCAAACTTCAGGGCTTCTTCTCGTCTTTCTATTCTTTCAACAAGAAATGAGATTTTGTTCCAGGTATCAGCAAATCTGGTTAAACTTGAGTTTAAAAGAATGACATTTTCCATAAATTCAAAATTCTTGTAGTTGACAGGACTCTCGTTCCATATTTGGGTTATGCTGTTGATTATAGTCTCATTTCTCATTTGAACAACTGAAGAATGTTGTTGTCTAGCTTCTTCCTCTTCATCATCTTCGCGTTCCAAATCGGACTCGTTATCTCTTAAACCCTTCAATGTTTGATCAAGGTTGATTGTGAATCTTCTTGGTAAATTGACACGAACACCTTCAAATTCATCAACTATCTCAATGTTTGCAAATTTTTTCCAGTTTGAGAAATCATTAGGAACAGTTAAAAACATGATCACCATATTTTCCTTAGATAGAATTGGATGTTTAGCTAATTGATACAAAAATCTTTGTAAACCCCTTCTTCTTTTCTGTAGAAATAGAGGATCATTAGTTGAAGCTACTGGTAATAAAAATTTCCAAGTTAGTATTCTATTCGGACAGCGTAAATGGAAGGAATTTCTAGAATAAAAAAATGACACATACTTGCAAATTTCTTTGGAGGAAGTTCCGGGATTAATCTGAATGGATACTTTTTCGATAGGACTTCCAATAACCATGCAAAATCGCTGTATCTTCGTATTATTTTGGTTTCACCATTTGTTTGCTTGTTGTTATCAGAGTAATATTCAGATGGGAATTTCAAGTTGTGACTTATTAGATAGTTGATATGTTTGAAAACAAGACCTTCTTTTTCTGGTATCTCTTTAACTCTAACCAAAATCTTGTCATCGCTGTTGTGATAACTCAGTGGATTGAAACCTGCAACCATTTCATCAGACCATATGCTGGTCTCCGCAGGTCTGACATTGTCATCTTCTTCCTCATCTTCCTCTTCATCACTATACCCAACTTGTTCCTCTTCTATTGAATGACGGTGTTCTTCATGGATAGGAGACTTTGGAACTTGTGATCCGAGTGGATCACTACCCAGGACATTTGGAACTTGTGACCCCAAAGGTTCATTACCAAGGATGTTAGGAGATTCGCTGAGTTGTTTAGTTGAAGATGAGTAGTCATCGTTGCTTTGATATTCTGAATTTCCCAAAATATTCAGACCTGAAAACTGTTCATTGATGTTTGCTGAGTTGTAAGTGGACCAGTTATGATCAGGAAGAATTCCAGAGGAACCCATGCCCATCAGGTTGCTAGTACTTGCTGAACCTGTTCCAGTTTGAGATTTTTGTTGTGGTGTTGCCCAAGGGTCTTCTTCAGGGGCGGCGAAGAATGGATTTCCATAAACACTTCCGGACATTGTAATGATGGCAATTGAATGGGAATAGATAGAATATGTACTTGTTTTTGTTTCAGAGATGGTATCCCTGTTTCCACTTGAAATAGGCCAATGTGCTGTACCTTCGTTGCCTCTTTCTGTGTCAGTGCTGAGTGTGCCCTGTGCTGATGTTGTGTTTACAGTTTGATAGTGAAACACCCGTGCACCGCACATTGGCCAGCTCTCACAGATTTATTTAACGTGAAGAATGGAATTGTCAAATTCATTTGCAGTGGTCGATGCCGATATATCAAGTTTCAACAAATCTCAACTACAACCAAGAAATACAAGTAACTCATTTACAACAAAATGGCCAGTCCATTGAATCGTATACAATCAACTGCATTTTTGGGTCCTGGAACTCCTGGACTGACACTAGTGGGAACTCCACTTGCCAATACTCCATCAACATCTTCCATAATGCCTAGCAATGTGAAAATGTACAACAACGAAAACACATTCATCTATCAAGAAACACTCAAATTTGAAAATGAATTACAGAAATTAACAGAATCCATACAACACTATCAACCTAACCCAGACGTTGCCTCGAATTTGGTAAATATAGTGGACAGTTTGAATAATGAGTTGAATCAACTAGAACTGTTACATGACTTGAAGTCAAACCAAATGTTGAAGCAGTCTATTGAAAACACCCAACTGAATGAAAATTTAAGAGGAATATTGGTCACTTTAAACGAGTGTCGTAAAGAATTGAATGATTTACCAAAATTGCCAATCGAAGAAGAAGTTGGTCTCACGCAAACTGATCCATCCAAGTTAGCTGAAGATCAACAGTCGAAACCAAACCAAGCTAGTATGAAAGATATAAAGCAGTTGTTGTCATATGCAATGAAACTATCGAAGTTTTCCAAAATTCCAAGAACGTTTGATGGCTTTCTCATGCCTAATAACTTTGTTTGGCCAGGTGACGATAACATGAGAAGAGGCGTTCTTGCAATGGCTTCCATGATGCCTCACAAGATCATCGCTAATGAAAACGGTGTTGATGAAGAAGCTGATATTAAAAGTAAGAGCGATAATGTTGATGGAGATGTGGATATGAAGGATGATGAAGAAGATAGTGATGATGATTTGTTTAATGATTCGGAGATATCTAAGTCACACTCTGCACCAGTTCCGAGACAACAAATTCCAGCTGCAGTTCCAGAGAAGAAGGATCATGCTTCCATCATGGCTGATTTGGATCTCTTTGATGATTCAGATGATGATATGGCTTGATTTTCTGCCAACGAATTACAAGAACCTTCTTTGCTAACACTTTTACTTTTTGAACTAACTGATTTTCCCCTATCTTTTGTAGGTTGAGTATTTTTATTTACTTTCTACTCAGTTTGTATATTAGTTTTCAAGTTATACATAATATAATCTCGTCTAAGTTTTCTCTAAGAACCAGATTGTGCATACTAATTAGGCCATGGCCCATGCATACGTGTAGACGTTGCGGAAATTACAACTTACAAGAACACCAACTCCCGAGCTCCGTCTTTGAAGCTTTGAGAAATATGAGAAGACGCGTGTTTTTTGTGTTTTCTTGCCCTCTGAAAAAAAGGCACCGAAGAAGACACGAAACACGTCTTTCATCATCCATCCGGAAGCACAAAACTCACCAACAACTACATTGACCTATATCAATCACAAATGTCGAGTGCAGTTACAAACCCAGAGACCTCAGCACAGAGAAGATCTGAGCGTCGTCGTACCAGATCCATCAACTACAACGAGAGTCACACCAAACACTCTTCCGGTGAAAGTGATGACGATGATGCTGAAGAGGAAGAGGAAGAAGAACCAGATGCTGAAGATGATGATGACTATTCTGCTCACCCTAGAAAAAGAGCAAGAAAGAAACAAAAGAAAGCTCCTGGTCAGAAGAAGCAAAAGAAGACCATTCCCGACAACATTGACCAATTGGATGATTTTGAAGAGAATTATATTTTTCAGGCTTTGAGTTCTGAAGAAACTGCAATTGGCGAGATAGCCACTGGTTGGCTTGAAGACTTCAACTCTGATGAAAACAAGTTTGTCGCTTTGAAAGACTTTGTCAATTTTGTTTTACGCTCAGTTGGTTGTGTTTCCCAGTTAAGTGAACATGATGTCACTAATGTTGATTCTGCCTTGGATACAGTTGTTGAGATTCAACAGTTGTTTGTCAAACAACGTTTCCATGAATATCCTTTCCTAATGTCATCAAGTTCTAAAAATCCAAATTGGAAAGCTTTTAGAAAGAATGCTCTAGAATTTGTCTCTCAAATTCTGTTAATTGCAAATGAAAACGGAACCCTTTATGACAATGAAGACTTGATTGAATTGCTTTTAACTTGGTTGGGTTCTATCTCTACAGCCAATGTGAGGTCACTAAGATACGTGTCAACTATACTCTGTTTGGAAATTGAAACAACTTTCTGTCAAATTATTGTGAAATTGTCAAAATTCAGTGAGAAAACCAAACGTCAATTGAAAACCGAAGAAATCAGTTTGGCAAGTTCCAAAAAGGGTAGAAAGAAAGCCACCAAAAAACAAACAAAGGCAATTGAGAAAAGAATCGAACAACTTACAGAGAATTTAGAATCATATCAAAACCAGAAAACATTTTTGGAGTCTTTCTTGAAAGATATGTTCAATACTGTGTTTGGCCGTAGATACCGTGATACTGACCCTCAACTAAGAAAGGAATGTATTCATTACTTGAGTGTTTGGATTGATGAATATCCTGAGTTTTTTTTAGATGCAGTCTATGTCAGATACTTTGGTTGGTTACTCACTGATTCCGTTGCCTCTGTGAGAGCAGAAGTTTTTAAGAACTTGTTGAAGTTATACCAAAAGAGGAACACAATAGCTGCATTGAGACAATTCACGTCACATTTCAAGAGCAAGATGATTGAAATTGCTGTTTTTGAAACTGATCATATTGTCAGACACACTGCTCTGTCTCTACTGACCCAGATCACTAAGAAGGGTTTCTTAGAAGATGATGAAATTGCAATGATTTCAGGTTTGATCTTTGTTGATTCTGAAGATGCACTTTACAATGCTGGCATTAAACAAAATCCATTGAAGATTAGACGTGAAATCGCTAAGTTTATCGCTGTGGTGGAGGCTGAAAAGTATGGTGAAAGCTTGGAAAATAACAGTTCTGCATTTGAGGATCTTGAAGAAGCTTCAAGTTTGGATTTGAAAGAGATGGTGAAGCTCCGTTGTTTGATAGATCTGTTGGATGAATCATATCAGTACTATGTGAAAAACTATGCCTCGGGTGAAAAGAAAACAAAATTGGACAGCTCAAAGTTCCGTAAGTTCAGTTTCGTCGCTCAAGTCTTATATCAACAACCAAGATACAATAACAAACATGAATCACTAGATTTCTTGGCCGAATTCATCTTGTTCGATATTTCATCCATTGATGGTCTGGATTCACAAGTGAAGCAACTCATGGAGTTGAGCAACAGACAACAAGTTTTTCTGCTGAACTTCCTCTATGGTGCCGCCTTGAATTACACACAGGGAGAATACACCAAGATGAAGCCAATTGTGAGAAAATCCAATTTGGAGGATGCTGAAGGTGAAGTTGAAGAACACATCGATGCCATATCGTACTTGACGAAGCTTATCTCAAAATTGGTCAAGTTGTATGAAGCTAATTCCAAGAACCAAGAAAGTTTATCTGTTTTCATGCTGCTTTTCAATGAATTATTGTCCAGTGGAACATTTGCTAGTACCAACCAAGAAACAGTTCTTGAAAAGATTGCACCTTTCATCGTCAAGTCATTCAGCGAGTCAAACTTGGAAGTTTCGAGTATAAAGACACAAGATGCAGTTTACTTTGATTCTCTCAATTATCAATTCTATCAATTCTTTGAACATTTGATCACAGAATCAGCAGAAGTCAACATGAAGCTAGATGAATCAGTCAAGGAAATTGAGAAGAAGCTCCATGCAGATTTGACTGACAACGATATCGCTATTCTCGCTTCTAATATTAACAAGCTTTTGATAATAGGGGCAGGCTCTTCAAGAAACAAGATTTTGGATATACTCACAGCTGATATGGGTGTCATTTGTGATCTTATCAAAGAAGTCAATATTGTGGGTTATGATTCTGATATTGCTGTGCTGTTCGATGCTTTCTTGTTGTACACCTCGAGAAATACTGAACGTTTAATTGCTGCATTGAAAAACTCCTCTGATCTAGATACTGTAGACGACATCCTTTTCAAGATTGGCGAACATTTGTCAAAGCTGAAGAACATCAAAGAGCTATTGATCCATTTACTCAACAACGAAAATTCATCCACTGATTTGAAGTACCAAACTGGTCTTGTGTTTACCGATATCCTAATCTGTTTGAGTTACTTTAGATTCCATGTTGACTCCACAGAACATCTACAAAAATATTCAGCGGACATTGATTATTACCTTGACTCCGAGCTTGAATTATCCTTATCCCGAGAACTACAAACGGTGTTGATCCAACTTTTCCTTGTCAAAGAATTCCAGTTGGCTGAACTCAAGGGAAACTCAGAAAAGTTAGATAGAGAAGAAACAGAAGCAGTTAACTTCACTCAGTTCTCAGTGATGCACGGATCCATGAAAGTTGACGAAGAAGGTGAAGAAACGGTGGACGAATCCAAGATAACCAAAGTTGAATTACAACTATGTACGTTAACTTCAAGACTGATTATATTGTCCCAGATCGGCTTAATTGATCAAATCCATATCGATAGATTGAAATTGAATACTGATTTGTTGGGTCCTTTGTTCTTAGGCACTTTGAAACTCAATGATCCTCCTAAACCTAAGAGAAAGAAAGCTGTTCCTCGTCCAATCAAGCCTGTTACTCCTGAAGTCAAGAATGAGAGTAATAGAAGCATTGTTACTGATGCTCAAACTGACCAACCTGTGGCTGATGAGCATACAGATAAAAAAGCGGATGGAGAAGGAGATGTGGCCGCAGGTACAAATGAAGAGAATGAGAATGATGGTCACAAAGACGTTGCTGGCACAGATGATTTCGAGCTCGAGTTTGATGAGCATACTGAATTGCCTGATCAAGAGAAAGATGTTGAATATAGCACTGATGAGAAGGATGCTGATGAGGCCGTTGAGAACCATGAGGATGGTGGTGCAGGTAACAGCAAAAATGAAGATGAAGATGAAGCAGCTGCTTATGCTAAATCGGACAACGATGAAAGTGCTAATATTGACGAAGATGGTGATGTTTCAATGGAAGGTTCCGAATTGTAGGATTACTTTTCACATTAGTGATGTAATCTAATGATTTTTGTTGTTTAATGTGTTTCTTTCTCAATCACGTTGCTATTTCGATATTAACCTGTGTTGGGTTGATTGCTTTCATTTCTTTGCTTGTATATTTGAGCAGCCATATCTTTTGTATTTCTTTGTTTAATATTTTGTGTATATCAATTGTATAATCTAATTTTCATTAATCATATGTCTTGTGATCATTAATTAATTGCGAGAGCTAGAGTAGTCTGGCCTGCATGTGATCCGGTGTATACGGTTTTGAGTAGCTATACCTCTAGAAATTATATGTAATTTTAATTAAAACGTACGTAGTTCAGAAATGATCGATATATATATATATACGTGTATTTGTAATTCTTGGGACTAAGTATGTACATATATATAGTATACTACTTCTAGTATAAAGAAACTGCAAGCTAAAATTCCACGGCAATATTCGACGGAAATTTGCAAGCTAGCTCTAATGAGAATTTATCCAATTTCGCAAAGCTTGAGAAAAAGACAAACCACAACGCGATCTTAATATTCTCATTAAGTTATTCTTGATGACCACTCTTAACTTTGGCGAATCCAAATTCCTAGTATAAACATGGAACAACACCAAATTCTCTGGAAACTCGTTCAACCTCATAACAACATTCGGAGAAGTGATCTTCAAACGTATACGCATGGATTTCACATTCTTCAAATCATTATCAATTCCAATGACAAAGTTTCAAATTCTGTCATAGACACTGGAAAGACTTTGGTATCAGCGTCATTCAAGAACTGTAAATCAATGGTACTTGCATATTTGAGTAAATTGAGCGGGTCATATGACTGCCGTCCAATAAAAAAAAAGATGTTCGATTCCCAAGTTTGAAAAATTCTAGGATCGTACATGAAACTCCCTTTCAGACGATTGAGTGAAGTTGGACCTTCTTCCAACTTCACTGTGTCTTCTGCAAAAAAGTGGCCCATGTCGACAAAGAGTTCACATAAATTAGTAAGTCTTTTCAAATAAAGTTGATCAAATTTGTGTGTTCGTGGTTCTGGTGGGGAAAGGTATCCGAGTCACACTCACCGAAAGAGAAAATAAGTTAGGAGGCACTGTTGATAAGTGGGAAGCCACCGTATACAATTAGTCATAGTGAAGTAACCTCAAATCTTTCAAATTAATCAATTCAGAAAACGATGGTATCCAGCCTTCATCAGCAGAAGATTGTTTTAGAGTCAATTTTTTCAACCGGTCAGGAAATTTCCAACATTGATCAACAATAGTGGCACAGTTAAACTGTATCTGGTACAAAACTCATAATTTCTTCATTCAACTTGGAAATACCATTAAAACGAAACTTTTTTAAACCTTTCATTTTGATGAAAGTTAATGGACAAACAGGTCTCTTTTTTGAAAAGTTGAGGGTCAAGTTTTCTACTGATGCAGCATCTAACACCTGAGTTGGAGGATCTGAAGACTCAGGGCTAAGATAACCACAATAGTTGACTTCAACACGAAAAGCAACATTTTCCACTTTTTTCAAAAATAGTAATATTTTATAAACTGTTTCTGACATCATTTTATGTTCTACCTTAATGTCATTCACATACGACCCCAAGATTTCAACAAAAGCCACAAAGACATTGCACGTTCAATTCATGTTGGCCATACTCATATACATTCCTAGAATTTCTGCTATGAAGTTATCTGCTATAACATCTGGGAGGACAGATACGGTGATCTTAGTTTTGAACCTGGAATCCCGACAACCTGAAAGCAACTGGTTCAATTGCTCATCTGTTGCAGAGCACAAAAATTCATCTTGCACTTCTAATGTAAGTGATTTCAGTGATCCACAGGCAATGATCTCATTCAAGTATTGAATAGTTTCCTCGTTCAAGTAGAAATTGAAATTCTTTAAATCGTGGTCTGAAACACTATTCCACTTCTTCATACAACCATCCATCAAGTTTAAAACATCAGGTTGGAAATCTAGAAGTGTAACTTTAGAGACACACTGATCAGGAAAATGAACCAAGTTATCGGACTTCTTCAAATGGATAGAGTTATATGAATCGGTCAACTGAAGCCAATATGGAAGAGTATCAAGTGGTTCATCAATGATTATACAAGTAGGTTTGAATAAATTTTCTTTAAAAGCCTTGGAAATACCATCATGGGACGTTTGAATCTGAAACATATGTGTAACCACATCATCTGATTCACTCCAGTTAGGGTCTTTGACTGTGAAGTAACAGTGATCTGAAGAGATGCGCAAAACATTTTGAAAGCTTTGGGTGCAATTTTGTTTTTGCGAAGGTTCAAGCCATTGTGGAATGCCATAATGTTGTCCCTTATGACAAAGTAACCATACAATTTCAAACACCAGTTCCATTGGTAACTCAAGCAAAATCTGAATGAAGGTTTAAATGGGAATTGGGAAACATTGTGGTTTAGTATCATTATCATGATATTGAGATGCTAATTGTTGTGAAGAGTTGTCATCCTTTGAATGAGAGCCTAAACTTGAATCCATTTGAGAGATGGTGGTAGTTTGGGGCATGCGTTTGAAAAATCATGATAGAAAAGCCAATTTGACCGTGATTTATCATCTGATTCATTTATGATTAAAAAAAACACCTTCGCAGCAAGCTCTTCGAGCCAATCGACGTTTCGTCAGGCGCACGCCATCGTCGTGTTATGTATCTACAGCTCTAGCTAGCTAGGGCACCAGAGATAGATAAAACCAATATTATAGTCTAGAAAATTATACAAAACAAGATTTAATTAAATACGATTATAGATAATTTCATTTCAATTGAAAACAGACACCATGTTAACTTAAATTTTAAGCAGAACCATGTGCGCTTTTGGCAATTTCAACAAGCCTTTCATACTCTCCTGAATCTTCACACATACTCTTAAATAACGACTCTTCTTTATTCAGCAACTTATAAGGATGATCATAATCAGCAACTCTACCCTTATCCAAAACCAAAATCTTATCATAGTCAATAATAGTCTTCAATCTATGTGCAATGGTTAAAATAGTAGTTGATGAGAACTCTTGTCTAATAGTCTTTTGAATCAAAGCATCGGTTTGATAATCAATCGATGATGTGGCTTCATCCAATAGCAAAATTTTAGGACTCTTCAACAGTGATCTGGCCAAGCAAATCAATTGACGTTCACCTTGTGACAAGTTACCTCCACTCTCAGTAATTTCAAAATCCAAATTCAAGAACTTGTTTGGGTTCTCAGCACTTTCTAAATCTTGCTCCAGTTTACCATTTGAATCAATCAACAATTGATAATCTTCAGCTGTAATCAAGTTGACCCTTCTCAAAGCTTCAAACAATTGTAAATCAGCATACTCTTCAAACATATCCAGGTTGGTTCTAATTGAACCAGTAAACAAAGTAGGATCTTGCGGAATGATATTCAACGATTGTCTCAATCTTCTCAATCCAATGGAGCAAATATCGATACCATCAATCTTAATGGAACCGGCATCTGGGTCAACAAATCTGAAGAAACTCGAAATGATAGTCGACTTACCAGCACCCGTTCTACCGACGACACCAATTTTCTCACCGGCTTTAATTTTAAATGAAACATCTTCGATCACTCTAGGTAAAGTAGGAGCATAACGTAGTGCCAAATTCGAAATTTCAATGGCACCGTGTTCAGGCCAGCTTGGCACAGGTTCATTTTCAGGGACTTCTGCAGGTGGCTCCAAAGCAGGTTTTTCAATATACTCTTTTACTCTTTCCACAGAATTCATGCTCATTTCTAACTCAGCATACATACGCAGTATCCAAATAGCACAATCATTGAAACTGGCTGCAAATGATAAGGAAATTCCAGCTAGACCAGCATCAATTTTACCAACAGAAACAAGGCACAAGGCAGCAGCTAATGAAACAACGGATGATCCAACAACATCTGTTCTGAAAGCTAACCAACGGTTACAAACCCAAGTATAAAAGTAAGGTCTGTTTGAAGCATCAATGTAGTTTAGATTTTGAACTAAGAATCTACGTTCATCTCCATAGGCTCTGATGGTGGTGATACCAGTTAATGTTTCAGTGAAACGTTTCAAGTCTCTGGAAAGAGTCAAGTAGAAAGTACCGATAGTGTAATAAGCAAGTCCAATAAATATACCAAACAAGATGAAAGACGGAGTAATCACGCAAATCACCAAAATGACTGTTACGGACATAAACAATAAGGAAAATAAGAAATCAATCTGATATGATATTTCATCATCCAAACTTCCAATGTCTTTAGAGAAACGATTAGTTAGACGACCAACTGGAGTGGAATCAAAGAACCTCAAGTTTGCGCCTAGAATTCTAGTTAGCAAATCCTCAAACATTTGACCTGATGCCACAAGACCACAGTGAAGTGTGACAAAATCTCTAACGGCATTCAATGCTGAATAAAAAATACCTATCAAGGAATACATGATAACATAGTAGAGAGGTGAGTGGGACACGGTAAGGATGGTTTCAGAAACTGAAGAACTGACAAGAGGTGTGAACCACCAATCTGGTGTTTGAGCTTTGGTAAAAAGTGAACTGATTGATAATGATGCTGCTTTATGGACAGCTGAGTATGTAGTAGTCAAAAGAATGGAATCTTGATCAGAAATGGAAGTCCAGACCCTTACCCACCAGGACTTCGTAACGCTACAGATTTCACAACCAAGCGAGAAAGAAATGAGTAAAAACAAATTAGACTTAGTAGCAAAGTATCTCAAATAAATAGCGTAGACTTCCATACCAACAGAACCTTCACTTTTGGTTTCTTCTTCAATAAGCTTACCTTTGGAATTTGTGCTTTCAACATTCTCATCATCTTCAGCGACATCAGAAGCAGTGGATGATCCTTTAGTAGGAACGACAACAGTAGTCGTTGTGGAATCAGCAATTGATGTTAAGACTTCAGCATCAAAGACATCAGCAGCTATTAGCTCATCAATGGTTCCTTGAGCCTTTACTCTACCATTGGCCATAACAACAACATAGTCTGCTTTCTTGACAGTTAGTGGAACATTATGTGAAATCAAAAAACAGGCACGGTTCTTCATCAAGTCGCCAGTCAATGCATTCTCATAAATGTGAACAGCGGTATGAGAATCAACGGCAGATAAACAGTCATCTAACAGAACATAAGCAGAATTAGAGTATAAAGCTCTAGCCAACGAGACACGTTGTTTTTGGCCACCTGATAATGTGATACCCTTTTCACCGATTTCAGTCTCATCACCACCTTCTAAGATTTCTAAATCACGTCTCAATCCACAGGCATCGATCACATCGTTGTATCTCTCCTTGCTGAAAGGAGCAGCAAAGACAATGTTGTCTTTGATTGTCGCGTTCAACAACCATGCAGTTTGGGCACAGTAAGCTGCCGATTCGGTTAATCCAGTGATAGGATCAGGAGTCAACTCTTCTTTTGGAATGAAACATGGTAAGAAAACATTACCTTCGATCAAATTCATTTCACCTAGCAACGCCAATAACAATGAACTCTTACCGGAAGCAGTTGGACCAACAATCAAATTCAACTTTCCAACCTTGAAAGAGATGTTCAAATCATGGAGCTTGAATGTCGCATCTTCTTCGGTGTCCCAGGAAAATGTAGCATTTTCGAATCCAACTTTTGGAGAAGTAGAAGTACCAGGCTTAGTCAATTGGTCATACTTGGTTGTTTCGGTCTCCGAGAAAAATTCATCAACTCTGTTCAAGGAAACGTTGGCTCTGATCAGCCAGGAAATGAACCCACCAAGACGGCTAACAGGAGTTTCGAGCATTTTGAACAAAGATAAAGCAGTGAATGCAACTGCAGCTGTTAATGGTTTGCCTAAGAAAACAGAGTAGAAATAGAATGCGGTGAACGAAATAATGGTTGGTGACATATCTAAAACAATTGAGAACAAAACATTAACAAAGTTTGAGACTCTTAACAGGTGTAGTTCTTTATTTCTAATATCCATAATCTGTTGACTGAATCTGCTTTCCCATCCAAGAAACTTGATCACTCTGATATTTTGGAGGACTTCGTTCAATTTTTGAATTCTTTTATCGGTGGTTTTCATAATTTGACGATCATACATTGACATATATGACGAGAACTTGTAATTTAGTGGTGTGGTAATGGAGATACTGAGAAGGGCAGCAATGGATGGCCAACCAAGTAAATTGTAAAGCAAAACAATCGACATTATAAGCATAACACAGATTTGAACCAAGTTGAAAAGATAACTTGAAATGCCACTCACCTTCTGAACGTCAACTGACATGATATTGATAATGGAGCCCAAATCTTTATTCTTCTTCTTCTTCTCGGGCTTTTCTTTTGTGCTGGAATCAGTTGGGCTTTCGTCTTCTGGGGTCTTGGATGGTTCTCCAGCACTGGTTCCTTCATCTTTCTTGCTATCTGTATCTTGAAGTCTCATGAATGTTCTCTTCATGCCTTTGGTGTAAACTTCGCCAATCAAAATGGCATTGATGTGCACACTGATTCTTCTTCCAATATATAAGCATCTTCCTTCAAAAACAGCAGAAAAAAACCCTGAAGCAAACATCAAGAATGCATAAAGCCAGGCTGATTTGGTGAAAACGAGGTCTGGATTTTCAATATACTCTAGAATATTTTTCATGCAAATAGGAGGGACAAAAATTAAAGAGGAACTGATTGCTGCAAAAACAAATTGAGCTGCTAAATCCCATTTGAACTGATAAAATATTCTTCTCGAGAAACTTTTGTCTTTATTTTCAGCATGAAACTTTGCTAAGACAGGATAAGAATGGTCTTTGGGTTCAAGAGTCATGATATCATTAGCTTTGAGTGGAGTTCTGTGGGCTTTAAAAAGAATTGGATCAATCCAGCTGTAAGAAATAGTCTGAAAAGCATTGGAAACAGTTTCTGTGCCATTTGGAGAACCATCAACAATATACAACACTGCTGGCTTGTCACCCAATCTCTAGAGTCCACTGACCAAAAAGATTGAGAAGGTGAGAGTAAAGTAAATTTTATAGAATAAAGAGACTGCGTATGATTCAACTCCTCCCAATAGTACTGAAACAAACAACAAAGATGCAGCTGTTAGGTTGAAGAAGTACAATGTGAAAGAATGGTACCAAAAATCGGGAAATTTATCGCTTAAACCGGTTGATGCTGTTGAAACTCTCAATGACGATATTCCCAATATATATAGCCAAGACACCAAGTTTATAACCAATGCTGTTGAATGCCCCAAAAACTCTTCTGATAACTCTTTGAAGATAAATGGTGTAATGGAAAGAACAACTTGTAAGATCAATAGAAAGGCTTCTAGTGCAACTTTGGTCTTCTCTGAAAAATTTCTGTAAACCAATCTGGTATGACCTAATAATTTTCCTTGAGCATCTGACAGTTTAGCATTGTCGAGATCAAAATGACGCTGAGTGATTGAATTAGTTGATGGATTGGTATCGTTGTTGTCTGAATCAGTGGAATTGAAAGTGATTCTGGGCTGGCTGTTTGTACCTAGCAAAGGCTCGCACTCACCAGAAGATGGTAACTTGATAGAACCAGTTGATTTTGATGTAGAAATATGATAGAGAGCCAAGGTGATGGACCCGAGAGCAAAAAGACTAGGTATGTCAAGAAGTTGGGCTCGTGAACAATCTGTGAAACCTTGATCGGCCCAATATTGTTTGCAATAAGTCATGATTCTGATGGATTGTAGTTGTGGTCGAAACCAAAATGAAAAATATGTTGCTGATAATCAAATTATGGTTGAAAAAATGGGAATTCATGACTTTAAAAGTTTTTATTAATTCGATGTATATTGCAAATTTAAATGTATACTGGTCGATGTCATCTCCATATATCTTAAACGTAAAAAACAGCGACATCGTGTTATCTATTGGACAGGAAATGTGAATATTTGCTGAAACAGATATTATTCCTAACACGCGCAAAACAAATACATACAATTTTCTGGGAAAGATAAGAATTTTCCTGCACCGAGGCTTTCATCTGCCAAATGTCATAAAATGCAGGGATGGTCATAAATTTGTGTGTTCCCCAGGCAGCCCAAATATCCACAGTCAAATTCGCTAATCATAATATAATTATGCCTTGTTTGGATAAGGCTTCAAAGTCCTAAACGCGTAAGCTACCTACGTTAGTTATGTTACGTATCTCGATCCCTAACTGTATACTATCGATGACTCATTTCTAACCAATAGAATTTGAGGATGATGACTCATTCTTTCATCTCAATATTTAGATGTTTATATGTTTATATGTATAGCTTGCAAGTTCGAAACAGCCTAAAAGTATTTTTTTGAAATTTTGAATTCACACATGCACAAGCGAATCATTTGTAGGCTTACCGGTACTGGCTTATATAATTTAAAGTCCGAGTCGTCTCATTAGCAGCCACCATGCTCCACCTCACCCTGCGCTATTCAATTGGCACAACAAAACTTCCAATGTGGGCGTTCTGGGTGCTGTGGGCGCAGCCTTTGGAGAAGGTGAGGTGAGGTGTAACACCGTGTAAGGTGAGAAAAAGCCAATTAGGGATTTGGCGTTGTGCCAATTGAACACTTTCCTCCTGTGAACTAATCAAAGGCTCGACTCCAAGGTTCAGACTCCGGAGTCTCAACTCTCGAGATCGTATATACAACACTTTACTACTTCTTACTGTTAATTTCAAATTAACCTCCGAATTGAAAATATACCCACAGAAAGAAACAATTGAACAAAACAACAAGAAAACTCTATAAAATGACAACATCAACATTATGATGATTTTTCAACAACTGGATAGTCCCCTGATTAACGTGACGCTGAGCTAAATCATTCAACTTGACAACAACACGAACCAACTCAGCAACTTCAAACAACCCATCATAATCATCAAACGCATAACTCAACCCAACTTCAACATACTTCAACCCATCACATAATTTCACCAATTTCAAGGAAGGCAAAACACAAGGAAAAGGGTTCACTTTAATCACAGTAATATCACTGAACTTCAATCCTTGATGGTTTAATTGAGCCTCGTATGATTTCTTGGAAAATGGCTCCACGGAGGTAGTGGACATACAGCAAAACATATGACTCTGGTATGATGGATACTGCATTATTGTGTCCTTGATTGTGATCTTGCTGAGTACAGTCTCTTTATAATTGGGAATGGTCTTGAGTCTGAACTTACCAGTGTGCTTGCTTTCCAGTTTCAAGTCCTGCTTAGACTCGAATATCAGTGTGAATCTTTGTGATGTCTGGTTTAAGATATCTGTGAATTGGGTGATGTTTGAAACAACTGTTTTGGGGTCTGCTGGAAGCAAGTATTGGGATAAATGGAGTTTCAATTCATTTGGAAGTGGATCTGTAATTTGTTTGATGTTGTTTGTTATTTTTGCCAGTTCTGTATTCTTTTTATTCATGGTTTTGGATATCATCTTGGTAACCGATTCAGTGATTTCTGGTAACTCAAATGTTTTGTTGTGCATCTTTAAACAGTTTTTTTTTGTGTGGAAACAGGCGATATATTGTAGTTTGGAATCCATTAACTCCTTTACCAGGCCATCCGACTCGGCAATTCCATTTCCTGTCCCAGTCTTCAGATCATATCATATCCAGAACTGGACATGTCCCATTTATAGAAGCTTAGAAATATTTCATGTGAAGGATTTAGAATTCTCTTCTTTGACACGTTGACGTACCTTTTCGTTCGATCACCGCATGTATTCAATTCGAAAGTTAATATAGGAAAGTGAGCCGATTTTTAATAGAAGACTGTACGCGTTCAGCATTTTTACACCCTATGAGTTACATGTGTAACAACAAATGTCATGCATTGATTGGTTTATATTAATCACCTGGACGGTTGTAGATAATACATCATGATGGATGTTAGTTAAACAAAATTTGACAGAACCTTCTTATTACCGTCAAGATCACTAATAAAGTGATCTCAAAGTCCGTGAAGTGTAGCAGGACAATAGTTCAGTCTAGCACCCATTTGTCCTAATCAGGAATTTGTCAGAGGAACATGGCTTCCAGATAAGTGGAGTACAAAGGCTATCATCCGATTCCTTCCTAATTCGCATTACAGACAGTCCAGTTCTCATTGCTCTCCAGCTTTTTGGCAGTAGATCCGCCTGAAAATTCTTGCTTAGACCTTACGGTGCAGATTGGGCAGAAGTTCAAGGTTTCGGGGTTTAAGCCTCCATTGTCCATCTATATGGAGTGAATTTTGAGACTTGTCAATTTGATTGCATGTATAACCACAAGTTCCAACATAGGTATATGTTTCATTAAAAGACCAAGAATTGTTGGAATTACACTGATCTTGTCAAACATGGTGTTTCGGTAGTAACTTCGTTGAAATTGGGCCTGTCACAATAAATATCTGCCAAGTTCGGTTCAGGTAAGCGCCGCGATAACCGATATCTCTTATGGTTCGCTGAAATTTTGAATACGTTGAACTTTGGTCACCGGATCGAAACAGACGTGGAGAAACACTTGTAAACGAAAGATGCAGCTGTTTCTGATCTCCATACGTTCCACAACACAACAACAGTTGACATCAAATAATGGGAAGACTATTGCAACCACTGTTAAGTTTGGAACCGCCAAACAAACACAACATTTACACCCCAACACAAAACAAAGTCAAGGGTGAACTATTGTTAACATTCAAAGACGAAGAGAAATATTTTGCATCCATTGAAGTCGGACTCAAAGGTGATGTTCGTATTAGACACTCTTCCACAATCTATACTTCCAAATTGGCTCCTAGTCATTCAATAGCCACCAGAGTGCCTACTTCCTTACTGCAAAGTATTAACTGCAGTGGTGTAACCGAAGGTACCGAGCCCATTAACTCTGATGTCCTGTTTGATGCCACGATCTCTAAGAAATCAACAAGATCATCTGACTCACACTCTGTTGTTAGCCAATCTGTGCCACCTCCAGGAACAGCACAAGAAGACTCAAATTGTTCAAGTTTAAGTAAGACTCCATCTTTATCCACTCCTGAACCAGCCACATCAACGACATCAACAACAACAACAACAACAACAACAACAACAACAACAACATCGTCTTCTCATCAACCAGCATTAAAACCAAACGCCAAGCTAGAGGCCAAGAACGCACGAGCAATAGCCAAAGCCGCCAAAACGCTAGAAGGCAAACCAGTCCAACTAAGACACACCACGGTCTCTGTTTTATTCAATCAAAGTACAAAACCATTCAATGCGATGGATAGATATAGTGTTCCATGGAGCACGATGCCACGTAATTATGTGTTGGTGTGTCCTGTCGAGTTTGAGTTTCCTGCACAACACATGTTTTTGCCATCGAGTGTGAACTCTCTTGGTGTTGCTCTGGCTAAAGGTGGTCAGAATGATGGGAAGGAAATGGCGAATGTTACGGTGAGGTATGAGGTGTATGCTAGGGTTAGGTTCAGGGATGAGAAGGTGAAGACTGGTGAGAATATGATGGGGGTTTGGGATTTCTTGTTTCCTTTGGAGTTTCAGGGTGGGTCGAATGTTGTTATTGGTGATGGGAAGCTTGTTGGTGAGAGTTATGAGGAGGTGGAGGCGAAGAAGGATAAGAAGGAAAGTAAAGATTCTGCTGCTGCTGTTGATGATAATGATGATGATGATGATGATGATGATGATGATGATGATAATTCTGATGAGGACTACGATTCGTCTTTTGAGAGTAAGAATATTGGTGTTAGGGTCATCAAGAGAATTGTTAGAGATACAGATGTCAATGTCTGGATAACTACCTGTTCCACTGTTGGACCATTAAGTTTTGTGTTAAGTATTACCCTGGGAATCAAAGACACATTAGATTTGGATGACTCGCTAACAGACATTCCAATTACATTTGAATGGCCAGTTGGAGCAGGAGTCAACCAATCTGGAATCAGAGAGAACTTCGGGGACTTTGAAATCTCATCAATGGAAGTTTCACTAGACACAACAGTTGACTTCAAATTTGAAGACATGAGCAATGACAACAAGGGGCCAACCAAACTGCAAAAGAAGTTTTCAGTTCCATTGGTTAAAGAGAAGTTCACAGAAGGTCGTCCAGCTGTGCGTATCCCCGACCTGGTCTTCGATGAAGAGACAAATGTGTTCAAACTAGAAACTAAACTCTCAAGGTTCATCACCCGTACCACACTCTTTGACAAGATAGGTCACACAGTGCTAGGTAACGTCAACATTGAGAACACAATGTACTGTGTGAACACACTCAAGGCGAAACTAAGAGTAAGAAACAAGACTAAAGACGGCAAGATCACCTCCCGAGACTTCAACTTCAGCTGGAACCCAATCACGATCACAAACGACCGCAAATCCGACACGTATAACGGCACAAACATCAACTCTGAGTCAATTGAAAGTCCACATTCATCAAAACTGGAGAAACAAATCTACGAGAAGTTCTGTCAGCGCAAATACCCATCCGAATACATCCCTAAGCTGGGAGAGAAGTTTGATCGTAAGAGGGACAAATTCGAAGTGTCGAAAACAAAAGTCAAGACTTGTGCAACAGTGCCTAAGACAGGCAAGTTCGATTACGGGTATGCTGTGGTTCAGGATAAGAAAGCTAGAGCTAATGGATACGTTGATCAGGTGTCGTTGGTTTTGCCTGGGTATCAGCCTACTCCGGAAGGTTTGCATGATGGAGTTCATGAGATGAAGAAGTTTCCTTATTATAGAGATAGATGCTTGGATGTTGGAGATGGTGATGGTGTTGGGACTGGGTTGAATGTTGATGGGTTTACTTTCCATTGAATTTTTTCTTGTAAATAGTTTTACGGCATGTATGTTTGTGTTTTTATTTTCTTTTGTTTTGATTGCATTTAATTTAGTTTTAATTTACATTTTACATCTTCAATTGTATCACATTTTAAGTTTTACTTAAGAACATATTAATTCCTTTGAAGTGCTGGGGATGTATCGTCCAGAACGGTACTCCATATTTATGGACCCCAGAAATCCAGTAAAGGCTTTACCGGAGTTGCCGTATTTGGATAGCATAACCCTTCCACATCCGCATGAGTTGTTCTGTTAGCCAATTAATCACTATATGGGTCTAGAGCACCTCCACCACTTACGACTTTCGGGGAATAAACTGAAAACTCACCAGCTACTTTAAGCCTTATCGATTTCATCAATCATTTGTCAACAACCACTGCTTCAAAATATCAACCCAGGGGGTAGCTAAGCGGCGCAGTGGCTATGCGGGCCATGAGGTCGTACAATTGTCGTACTTCGTTTATTTCGTTCCCACTCGTTCTGATAAGCCAAACGGCTCAATTCTCCTGAATCCCGCAGGTTTATTCTTGTGGTAGGTTGGCAAGAGGCTGTGCGGGCCATGCCTCACGAGTCACGCAAAGGCCAATAAGTAAAGTCAGATCTTGGAAATTCGTGTTTGACTGAGTGTTGGTTAATGGTCAGCCAATCAGAATGTGGAGATTCTGACTTCTAACTTGGAATCCCGGCTGTAATATATGAATTTTTCATCAATAAGTACATCAATCGGTTAATTGTCATGTCTATATCCTGTCACCGGTGTGAAGTTTTTAAAATTATCACGATCATCTATAGCTAAACTAATTTTGTTCAAAAATTGTTCACTGTTCGGGCTTATGCCACATGGGTAGACCGGCGATCACGTGAAGATTTGACAGTGGAGAAGAATATTAATTGAAGAATTTGCTTTGAAGACTGAACCTATAAATATCAGACACCATCCCATTTTTTGACCACTTCAGTCGTAGTAGGTCAGTCAAATCCTTTCAAGAACCCATCACAATTAGAGCTTAGATCAAAGAACCATGGAGGCGAACCACTTCAACTGCCACCACAACTGGTCCTATGACGACTTCACTCCGTGTGCGAGACACCAAATTCTTCAAGCTACTCCTTTCTATCTATCCATCATTTCTCTTTCTTATGTGATTGCCAGATTCCTAAGTTCCAGATCTTGGAAAACGAAAACCATCAAGTCAACATCAATCACCAATATAGATGAAGAAACAGAACCATTGCTTGCTCAAAAAACAAATTCAATATCCACAAATTTTCAATCCATTGAACCTCTAGTTCCAACATCGAACAACAAAGCCACAAAGGGCCTCATGGACTCCCATTTTAACATCTCCAATGCCAAACTCCTCAATGAAAAGGGCCATCCATTAGCCACACTCCAAGTCAAATTCAGAGACTCCACCTCTGAAAAACTGAAAGTGATAATCGAATCACTACTTCTCCTAGCCCAATTTTCTATCTCCCTGTTACCCATAATCCACAGCAGTAACCTTGATATCAGCCAAGAATGGGCCCTGGACAACACTGTGCCTTACTTGACCACGGTTTTTTGGGGTTATCTCTTGCTCATCGGCATATTACGACTTTGTTTCATCATTCGTGGGTTTCGCAACAATTGGCCTGACTTATGGTACCATTCATTCACTCTCTACTGTGTTAATTTAGCATGTTCGTTCTTCTTGTTCCGTGGTGTGCTCTTAGGCAACGTTGCATCACGATTCGCATCCTGGTTTTACAGCATTCAATTTGTCATTGGGTTGTGCTTGTTTCTTGTCTCGGGATGTTGCAAGTATGGTGATAAGCCTGTCGTGGTGTGTTTGCAGGGTGATGACTGTGTTGCTTCTCCTGAAGCCAATTCTTGTTTTTTCACCATTGTATCCTATGCTTGGATCGACCCATTGATTATGTTCTCTTATAGGAATGGCTTGAATTTGAGTGATATTTGGGGGTTGAGAGTTGACGACTTTGCGTATCCTGTGTTGATGAAATACTACCACACATTCCAGAATCATAGGTTCACTATTCGTTTGTTCAATCAGTTCAAGATTGAGTTGCTGTTACAAGGTTTTTACACTGGTGTTCAAGCCTGTTTGGTTTTCTTGCCTACGCTATGCTTGAAGAAATTGTTGGAGTTTATTGAAGATCCTGATTCTGTGGGTGTTAATGTTGCTTGGTTAATGTCCTTTTTCATGCTTGCTTTGAATGTCATATCTGCTTGTTTTGAAGGCAGAGGTTTGTTCCTTGGTAAGAGAATCGGGTTAAGAATCAGAGCTTTGATCATTGGTGAGATTTACTCCAAAGCTTTGAGAAAAAGTTTTTTGAGATCTTCTTCTTCTGATGATGATGATGAAGCCAACACTGATTACCAAATTGACGAAAACAACAACAACGATACTGATGAATCAACAACTCCAACTGAATCCAAGCCAAGAGATGTAGGCTCAATCATCAACTTGATGTCCGTCGACGCCTTCAAAGTGGCTGACATCGCAGGTTACCTGTCTCAATTCATAAGCGCCATAATAATGACAATCATCGCAACTACATTACTATACAAACTCCTAGGCTGGCCCGCCATCGCTGGTGGTGTCACCATGATCATCTTTCTCCCAGTGAACTACAAAGTTGGTGCATCACTAGGCTCATACCAGCAATCAATGCTTAAATTAACTGATTCACGTATTCAGAAATTGAATGAACTATTACAAAACATCAGAATTGTTAAGTTTTTCGCATGGGAAAACAAGTTCGGGACAGATATCATTCAGGTTCGTGATGGTGAGTTGTATTACTTGAAATGGAGATGTATCGTTTGGGTTTTTGCTTGTTTTGTGTGGTTTTTAAGTCCTACATTAATCAGTTTCACTGGGTTTTACTGTTATGCTGTTGTTCAAGGGAAGAAATTGACTCCTAGTGTTGCTTTCACTGCTTTGTCGTTATTCAATTTGCTAAGAACTCCATTGGAACAGTTTGCTTCACTTTTGGCTTTTGTTGTTCAGTCGAAAGTCTCATTGAATCGTGTTGAAGAGTTCCTGAATGAGCCAGAGTCAACTAAATATGATCAACTTTCTACTTCCACTTCTACTACCGGTTCAAACTCCCCTGTTTTGGGATTTACCAATGCTAATTTCGCATGGAATGCCAAAAACACGGCAGATTTCAAATTAAGAGACATTAACATTTCATTCAAGATAGGTCAACTTAACGTCATCACAGGCTCCACTGGATCCGGTAAAAGTTCCTTAATCTCTGCACTTTTGGGAGAAATGGAGTTACTCTCAGGTACAATCCACATGCCATGCCTCAAACCAAGAGATCAACTTCGAATTGACCCTCAGACAGGCCTAACTGACTCCATAGCTTACTGTGACCAGACACCATGGTTACTCAACGCCACTATCAGAGACAACATTTTGTTCGCATCGCCTTTCAACCAACAACGTTACAGTTCTGTGATTTCAGCATGTGGGTTGACTAGGGACTTGGCTATTTTGGGTGCTGGAGATCAAACTGAGATTGGTGAGAAAGGTATCACTTTATCCGGAGGACAAAAGCAAAGAGTTAGTTTAGCTAGAGCATTGTATTCAAATTCGAAATTCGTGCTGTTGGATGATTGTCTCAGTGCCGTTGATTCTCAGACTGCTGTTCATGTTTATGAGAATGCTGTGTGTGGTGAGCTGATGGCTGGTAGAACCGTGGTTTTGGTTTCTCATAATGTTGCATTGTGTTTGAAGAAAGCTGGGTTTGTTGTTGTCATGGAAAATGGTAGGGTTAAGTGTCAAGGTACGGTTCATGAGTTGATTATTAAAAAGGAGATTGATGAGGAAGTGGTTGCCTCATTGAATGCCACTGGTGGTAATAGCTCGTCGTTGTCTTCTCCTCAGAGTAAATCTGCTGTTGGTCATAATGAAACCACTGCTGTTGCTTCTGGTGGTGATGAGGATGCAGTGAACAAAGGTAAGTTGGTGGAAGAAGAGACTAAAAGAGAAGGTGCTGTCAGTTGGAATGTATACAAATCATACTTCAAATACTTTGGTGACACATCAACATTCACAATTTTGATTGTTTCTTTAATCGGAGCTGAATTAGTGTTTGTCTTGCAATCCTGGTGGTTGAGAGTCTGGTCAGTGACAGAATACCAAAGATTCGACTACTCCACAGTCTTCACTGCTTCATCGTCTGTCATATTGGCTCAAACTGGTGGAATCCACTGGTTCAAACCTGTTTTTGATACACCGATTGCCACATTCTTCTTTAAAAAAGAACACTCCACAATATTCTACGTCACTGTCTATTCACTCATCGGTCTAGCATACTCACTCATGTCTTCAATCCGTGTCCTATACGCCTACTTTGCCGGTCTAGATGCCTCAAAAAGAATGTTTGAAGTGTTACTCTGGAAAGTCCTTGGTGCAAACCTCAGATTCTTTGATTCTACTCCAGTGGGCCGTATAATGAACAGATTCTCCAAAGATATCGAACAAGTTGATGAACTATTGGCTCCATATGCAGAAGCATTTCTCACTAACGCTGTGTCTTGTGTCTCCATCATATGTGTCATTTCTGTGATTACTCCTGCATTTATCTTTTTTGCCATCTTTATTGGTATCGTTTACTACTGTGTTGGTGTGCTTTACTTGAACTTATCCCGTGATTTGAAAAGATATGAATCCATCTCGAGATCTCCAATTGTGCAACATTTTACCGAGACGTTGGCTGGTATCACTACAATTAGAGCATATGGTGACGAACGTCGGTTTTTGATTGGAAACATGAAGAGAATCGACGAATGCAACCGTCCTTATTTCTACGTTGAGTTGAATGCAAGATGGCTTTCATTTAGAACCAACTTAATTGGAGCCATGATCATTTTCTTGTCTTCTGCATTGGCTGTTGCTTACTCAGATAGAATCGATTCCGGTTTGGCTGGTATTTCACTTTCATTTGCTATCAGTTTCAACCAAAATGCCGTGTTTTTGCTAAACAATTATTCCAATGTTGAAATCAATATGAATTCAGTGGAACGTATTGAAGAGTATGTTGAAGAGATACCTCAAGAACCACCTGCTGTCATCCCAGAGACCGAACCAAATTCAACCTGGCCTCAACGTGGTGCCATTGAAGTTTTCAATTTAAGTATACGTTATGCTCCTGAATTGCCTAGAGTCACAGATGGTGTTTCATTCAATGTGAAACCTGGTGAGAAAGTTGGTATCGTTGGTAGAACAGGTGCTGGTAAGTCCACTATCATTGCTAGTTTCTTCAGGTTTGTTGAACCTGATTCAGGTTATGTGAAGATTGATGGTGTTGATATTTGTTCCCTTGGTTTGCAGAGATTGAGACGTGCTTTGAATATCATTCCTCAGGATCCAACTTTGTTTGCTGGTTCAATTAGATCGAACTTGGATTTGTTTGATGAGTATTCTGATGCTCAGTTATATGAAACTTTGAAGAGAGTCAGTTTGATCAGTCAAGAAGAATTTAACTCTCTAACATCTGGCTCCGTTAGTGCTGTCCCTGTTACTTCCTCTGGCTCTCAAGAAGAAAACCAAAACAAGTTCCTTAACCTCCAAAGTGAAATCACAGCCAATGGTAACAATCTATCACAAGGTGAACGTCAATTGATCTGTCTAGCACGTTCATTATTGAAATCACCTAAGGTGTTAATGTTAGATGAAGCAACTGCTTCAATTGATTATCAATCAGACAAGCTGATTCAACGTACAATTAGAGAAGAATTTTCATCAGTTACAATTTTAACGATTGCTCATCGTTTGAAGACTATTATTGATTATGATAAGGTTTTGGTTTTGAGTGATGGTAAAGTTGTTGAGTATGGTAAGCCTAAAGAATTGATTTTGAAAAAAGGTGGTGTTTTTAATGGGTTCTGTACTGATGCTGGTGAATTTGATGAGTTGGTTAAAGCTGCTGGTTGTTGAAACGTTCGATAGGTGAATTGGTTCATTTATATCTTTCTAGCCCTAGACGTATATATGTAGCTAGAGCTACACGTGCGTTTTAAACTTTTGTACATATTAATAAATTCTCGTAAGCTATACACGGGTACTATAACTAAATGATTAATAAAACATTCACAGCGTAGTTTATTACGTTAGAGAGGAAGTGAAGATCTTTATTCAGAACAAAAATCTATTTTTATTTCAAACGTTTTCAAAATATACAGTACAAAGGAAATACAAAACACTAGAACAAAAATTCTTGGATCAACCTAGGCAAAGCTTTTCAGGTCATACTAACAACATACGGAGCAATTTAAGCCCAAAGCAAGATCATTAGCAATTTTTGTGTTCAAAACTTTCAAAATACATCTAAGTGTTCATGTAAGTGGATGGATCAACACCCTCTTCTGGGAACTCTTGCATTTTAACATCGAATCTTTCTTGAATCTTGTTCAAGATTTCTTTATCACCATCAGTTGAAACAAAAGAAACGGACAAACCCTTAGTACCGAATCTACCAGCTCTACCAACTCTGTGTAAGTATTGATCAGCTTCATTTGGCAAATCGTAGTTGATGGCCAAGTTGATTCTTTCAATATCAATACCTCTACCGAAAACATCAGTGGAAACACAGATACGCTTGTTGTATTCCTTGAACAACTTATATCTGGCAATTCTCTCCTCTTGTGGGATACCAGAGTGGACAACAATAGAAGGGAAGTTGGAGTCACACAACAACCTGTTCAAAGCAGTGGCTCTCTTGGTAGACTTAACGAAGATGATAACTTGGTTGAATTCCAAAGAATCCAAAAGTTCAGCCAACTTCAGGTTCTTCTTCTCTTCTGGAAGGTTGATGTAGTATTGTTGCAAACCGTGCAAGGTTAACTTCTTTTCGTTATCAACGTAAATTTCCAATGGATTCTTCATGAATTTCTTACAAATTGGTCTAACTTCTTGGGACAAAGTAGCAGAGAACATCATGACTTGCTTTTGGAATGGAGTGGCTCTGAAAATATCTTGGACATCTTTTCTCATGTCAACTTGTTCCAAAACTTGATCACATTCATCAATGACAAAATTCTTAACGTTGTTCAATCTGATCAACTTGTCTCTAACCAAAGCGTTCAATCTACCTGGAGTACCGACAACAATATGTGGACAAGTATCTTTGTTTTTCAACTTTTCAGCATCTAGCTTGATGTTGACACCACCGTAGAAAACTTCAGTTCTAACTTCTGGCATGTACTTCGAGAATCTGGCATATTCATTCTTGATTTGGTAAGCCAATTCTCTGGTGTGACAAATAACAATGGTTGAAATTTCACCTGGGGTTGGGTCCAATTGTTGTAGAGTGGACAAAACGAAAACAGCAGTCTTACCCAAACCAGACTTGGCTTGACACAAGACATCGTTACCTAGAATGGATTGTGGAATACAAGCTTGTTGGACTGTAATAATGTAGAAAAAGAAAAGTTAATCTTAGTAGTGTTAGTTTGTTTTAATGTTGCTTTGTTTTGTAAAGGAAAAAAAATGTTTCCTTGACGCTGCCTCTTTATCTGATGATGCAAATCCATATAACAGTGATAAACTGCGAAAATCCAGACTTTCAACTTGAAAATAGGTCTTGACATAAATGTGTGGTGTGTATGTTCCAATGATTTGTCTAGTATGATATCAATGATCTGAGAAAAAAAATAGGGGTAGTGAAAACTGTGTTTTCAATAGTAATCAAACGATAATGCAAACATTGGAATAATTGAATGCCAGGTAGATGCACCAACCCTTGCAGGTTTCAAGAATAATATATTCAAGAAACCACAAAAAGAAAGGAGAAACAAATGAGAGAACATGAATTGCAGTACTTCCATCATCAGATGACGCGGTGCGAACGCCAACTGAGTGAAACGAATTTGAAAGAACAATGCAAAATGTAGAAATTTGGAATATGGAATGGATCAATCAAGCAGATATTTGGATAATCCAAAAGTTTTGAGGAAGAGTATAATAATTCTTCTTCAAACCTTATAGGAAAGAGGACTCTCTCAAGAGAATAAAGAGACAGGCCATGGGGGAAACAGAGGTATGTGCAGCATTGTATGTGTATATGCAACGCACGCACAATTCTAATAAATGATACTAACCTTCTGATGGATGTTCAAAACCACAATCAGCAATGGCTCTTAAAAGTTCAGGCTTCAACAAGAAATCTCTGAAACCAGTTGTGTGGATACCAACATAGGAACCTTTCTTTTCAGCTTCGTCCTTCTTGTCAGAAGCGTCAGTAGTTGGGGCGACGTTGATTTCTTCGGAATCGGAGTAATCTAATAGTTCTTCTTCACCTTCGGCTGACATGATGATAATATGTTCTATTGTAGTTTGTTTGTTGTTTGGTTCTTTTCTAAGACGCCACCACTCGATGACCAGTCACCAAACACGTCCCCCAAAATTCAAACATCACTTAATTGTTTTCCAAATTCCAATTTCGATTTCAAGAAAAGTTGAAAATTGAGAAATTGAGCGACTTCAGGCCGGGTAATGCAAGTAGTATTTTAAAACCCCACGACATCGCCAATGTCGCGCTTTGAGCGAACATGAATCTGGAAATTTGCAAAACACGAAAGTTGAAGAATGCAAAAGACGTGATGATGATGTGTGAACTCTTGGTGAAAAGCGTGTTTTCCAGCCAAACTTCAAGTTTCTCTCAATCAACATCATCTTTTTGGTTCATATTATAGTTGCAAAACAACATGTCATCATTGGAATACGAGAGAATTTATCTAAATCAATCCAGACTACCTGGTAAGATGAGAATTGCCGACTCTGGTTTGGGTTGGAAAGCTCAAGTGTCACCAGGTTCCACAGTTAAGACGCAACCTTTCTTACTACCAAGTGAAGAATTACAAAGTGCTCATTGGTCAAGAGGTTCAAGAGGCTATGAACTGAGAATTGATACCAAAAACAGAGGTGTTGTTTCCTTGGATGGTTTCGATCAACAAGATTTGAATGGTTTGAAAAAACAGCTGAAAGATAACTTCAATATTCAATTGGATGTCAGAGAACATTCTCTTAGAGGTTGGAATTGGGGTAAGACTCAACTTGCTAGAAATGAATTGATTTTCAATGTTAACAATAGACCTGCTTTTGAAGTCCCATATGCTCAGATTTCCAACACCAACTTGTCTGGTAAGAATGAAGTTTCAGTCGAGTTCGATCTCATACACAAAGATGATTTGATTGAGAAGGCTGGTGATCAATTGGTTGAGATTAAGTTTTTTGTTCCAGGAAATACAGAAAATGATGATGATGGAGATAAGAAAATGGATGACGAGAATAAGGAAGGTGATGAAGTGAAAGAGGTTTCAATGAAATCTAATGCTCAAGTATTCTACGATCAATTAAAAGAAAAGGCCGATATTGGTCAAACCGCTGGTGAAGCTATGGTTTCATTTGGTGAGATTCTGTTCTTGACTCCAAGAGGTCGTTACGATATTGACATGTACGAATCGTTCTTGAGACTAAGAGGTAAGACATACGATTACAAGATCCAATATCAACAAGTTCAAAGAATATTTTCTCTTCCAAAGGCAGATGGTCTTCATCATTTGATGGTCTTACAAGTGGACCCACCATTAAGACAAGGTCAAACCAAATATTCATTCTTGACATTACAATTTGACTCACAAGAAGAAATCTCAGTCGATTTGAATGTTGACGATGATGACTTTGAAGAAAAATACAAGGGAAGATTAAACAAAAGATATGCCTCATATACATACCTTGTTTTGGCCAACATTTTTAAAGGTGTCACTGAAAGAAGAGTTATAATGCCAGGTACATACCAATCCAAGGATCAACAAGCTGCCATTTCTTGTTCATTGAGAGCCAACGAAGGTCATCTTTATCCATTGGAAAAATGTATGTTGTTTGTCACTAAGCCAACTTTGTTGATTCCATACTCTGAAGTTACAACTATCAACTTTTCTAGAATGGGTTCTGGTTCAAGTGCTTCAAGAACGTTCGATATGGAAGTGAGCTTGAGATCCGGGGGCGGTTCTCAAAAATTTGGTAACATTGACAGAACTGAACAAGGTCCATTAGAAGAGTTCTTGAAGAGCAAGCACTTAAAGGTTAGAAATGATGAGAAGATCGCACAAGAAATGTTGGCCAATGCTCTGGCCTCAGATGGTGATGATGATGTCGATATGGGTTCTGCTGATGAGGATGAATCTCCAGATGAAGATTTCAAGGATGATGCTTCTGACTCTGATGTTGCAGAAGAGTTCGATTCGGATGCTTCTGGGTCTGATGATGATGCAAGTGGAGATGAACAACCACAAAAGAAGAAAGCCAAGAAAAATTGATCATGTCTGTGTTAACTTTGATTTTACTTGATTAATTGTATTCTGTTTCCTCAATTTGTGTTTTAGTGTTTTGTTTTCATCGCCTTCGTGCTACATTTACTTGTACTACTTTTTCTCTATTTCTTCTTTGTTGTTTGTACATTTGCTTTTCAATTAATATATGAATCTGGATAAAAATGAACAGCTAGCTTGTAAATGGTATAGTCAAATTCGGGAAGCTATATGGAGATATAAATTGAAAATATGTTATACAAGAAGAGGAAAAAAAGATCGACAAAAGATAAAAAAGACCGGAAAGAAACAGAAAATAGTTAAAGAGAAAGATTAGGGAAAAATTAAAAGAAGTATAGCATATCAAAAAAAACCATGTATATAAAAGACTTGAATTGAACTGGAACAAAAGAAAGGGCAATCATAAACAGTAAAACAAAGAACGTAGACAGAGTTAGAGTAAATTAGAAAAAGAACTATTGAATGTAAAGTATGAAAAAACGCGTCACTATTGAGTCACAAAAATATAGCACTAAAAATCATGATTGAGAAAAATTCAAAGAAGCGGCACGTCAACAATCTATCAGTTGGGTGTATTCAACTTGACATCGTGCAACAAGAGTTTCTAAAATAAGGGTCATTTTTGAGATAGTCAAGCAAAGTAGTCAACTATTATGAATAGCTGTCAATGCGGGAAAAGATAGGATCTTCATTATCAGAGTCAGAACTGTCAAAGATATCATCCCAAGTATCTTTTTCAAACTGTGCCATTGGTGAACAACCTGGATTTGGAATAATGAATATAGAAGCCACACCAGATAGAGTTTTCATGGTTCCATCAGCTATTGAGTTTTGATCTTTTGAAACTTCCACCGATTTGACTTGCTTGATGATATTAGAAGTAGGGATGGAAATGATGTTACTTTGGGGTGGAGTGATTGTGCTGATGCTGTGGATTGAGGTGGGGGTAGGTTCTGGATCAGCTTCAGCATTGATTTGGCTTGTCTCTAGTAAAACTTCTCTCTTAGCACACGTAGTATCCAACAGTTTGACGTTCATATCAGCTTCAAATATTGAAACTTTCAGTGTGTCAATTCGAGCTTGGAGTGAGTCAATTTCATCATCGGCAGCAGCATCACTTATTATCTGGTCATGCATGGTTTCAGCAGCTGGTTCATCTTCCTCACCAATAATATCCATTGGTTGGATTTTATCATAGTGAGAGTTGGAATGAGGTCTTGGGAGTTCGATAACTGGTTCATATGGTCCATGGAAAATTACTGGGCCTTTTACTGTAGCGTGGTTAGCCAGCTTTCTAGAATTAGCATACGTAATGGCGGTTTCACTGACAGCATCACAGTCAATCATTGATTCCAAAGGAAAATCTTCTGGTTTGTAGTCAGCAATGGATAGAGCCTGGTCAATTGACAATGGTCTTTCAACTGTATTTTTCTCGTCACATTCACAAGTGCACAATTCATGGACATGTACCTTCTCGTTCAGCTTCCAACAACAGTTAGGTTCAGTCAAAACCACCATAATCTTATTTTGAATTTGTTCTTCGATGGATGATAAAACAGTATTGATAATTTCATTATCTCTGGACCTCAAGGCTTCTACATCATAAATCTTATTCAACTCAGAAGATGATTTTGAATCTCTTTTGTAAACAGTCTCAGTCGGTCCTTCAAGATCTTCAAACAAATCAATCTCTTCCAGGCTTATGTTCAACGCTTTAGCGATTTCTTCATTCACACCTTCAGGAAGAGAATCGTCTGAACTACTCAACCCATTGTCACAGATCTCGGAAAGGTCGGCAGGTCGTTGGTCATAATCATAGTCATTGTTCTCAGGAGTTGAAAATTGATTGGCCGGGGTATGGGCAGAGCGTGGAGTACTACTATCTTCAAGATCAGTTATTCTTTGGTCAGCAACACCCAATGAGATCACATCATCAGTAGGAACAGAGCTACCAACACTATTATCGGCAATTTCTTCATTGCAGCAACCATTAGCATTAACAGAAAAGTCGGCACCATTGCTTAAACTGGATGTATCCATCCAATTCTTCTCACTGTCTTTGGATTTGTCAGGATCAACAAAAATGTTATCGGCATGGTTATCTGGATGAGCATCATTGACCTTGGCATTTCGACCAACTGCAACTACTTTATAAAAAGCATTTTCAATAGCAAAATCATTTTTGGAGGTATCAACAATTGTAGCTTCTTTCTGAATAAAATCGGCATCTGAGACCTTTCCTTCAAATCCACTTGGCTCATTAACAGCAGTAGCATCAGTATCAATGGTGAAATCTTTTTCAAACTCGGCAAGTAATTGAGGATCAAGCAAACTGTTTCTGTTTTCCTTCGCAGCATCATTGGAAATTTTCTTGGAGTAGCTTCTCAAAACCCGTGGTTGGGGTGCTTCAATCTGCTTTGAAGATAAGTTGGTGGAATCTTCAGCACTGACCAAAGCCTTTTGAGCTGGAGAACGTGGTTCTGAGGATGGAACCTTAGGCAAGTTGGAAACTGGAGGTTTCGAGGATGGAATGACGACAAAGAATCTGTTGCTGTTGTAAACTGGAACATCTCTGGATTGTGAAATCTTCCCATTGGCGTTCTTTGGTGAACCATTGAATGAGGTTCTGGTTTTGTGTTTGCCACTTGTAGATGATGAAGTTTGGAACATTTGCTTGAATTTGGACTTGAGCTTTTCAAATAAAGTCTTGTTTTGATCTGGTTTCACTAGGGAAACTTTGTTAGCAGGCAAAGTAAAAAAGTGAGCAGGCCGTGGATCCAAATCTATTGTCATATGGGGTTCTGGTAGATGGGAGGAGACCTGTTGTGGGTTATATATGCTGTCAGTGACTATTTGTGATTGTGTTAAAACAAAGATGAAAATGTAATGTGATGACTTCTAGTTGGATACCAACTTCTAATTATAAAGCGTGATTGAAATAAGACAAGCATTAATGTTCGTGTTTGTAACATCAACAAGACTAGCTTGGTGGGTTTAGAAGGAGATATATATATATATTCTCTCATAATTGCGGCAAGTGTGCGTTCATGGTTCGAGTTCGTATCATGTAATAACATTATTAGCAGCTGTAGATATGTTAAGAGTGTAGTGAAAACTATCTTTCGTTTTTGATCAGTCATTTGAGTCTGCGGATTTGTGTTGTTTATGCATGTTTTGATGGTGTTTGAGATGAGTTTGGAAGCGGTTTGGATGTGCGGCGCGAACTACATTGAGGCTGGTGAATATTCTTAACTATGACGCTCAGCCACATTAGTCGTGTGGCAAGTGAGTATATGTGTTGAAAGGCCGTATTCTTCCTAGGTGAATCCTAGTGTGAGTTAACCACGTCGTTGTTGATGAATTGGAGGCAAAAGTGACGAATCAAAAGTCCAAGTGAGTTTTGAATGATTTGTTTCCCAGTTGTATCAGAAATAACTCACATAAACATAAGTCGATGACGTAACCAAAACATGGCAATTTCGTTTGCATGCATGATTGACGTTGATGAATTTGATGACGTATAACGTTAATCTGCAAGTTTTCGAAGTGAAGAACGTCTGGCTATTATAGTTAATAAACAGCAAAAGTTATCTTTTGATAAGGTGGGTGAAGGGTGCAATATTACTTGACATGCTTGCAAACATCGATCAATCATAAATCTCCTTATATTGTTCAAAAACTTAATCATTTGTTCATCAGTGAGAAGTTGTTCTAATTAGTAATGCGTATAACCATGAGCTGTTGGCGATAGAAATATTTGGTTGTTGGGACGTGTGTACAGTTTGCTGCTTGCATGATACCCATTCACTGCATGTATACAAGACTACAAGTACATTTGGATCTTATATAGGGCTAACTTCTGAACAAATTGCTTTGGTTCGATTCCTGAATCATGGTACCTGAACCCTCGCTTAAAAGCCTCTAAGTCTATGAAGTAGGGCCTTGGAAAGTTGGAACTTGGAGACTGCAGTACCTGGGATTGCAGAGCCCCAGATCCCGATCCATACCAACATTGCAGATTCAACACAATTCGATCAGTTGATAAATATCCTGGATAATTTTATTCATATTTTCAAATAAAACAGTTTAAACAAATTTCATAACAAGAAACATGAATCGATCATTGAAAACTATAATCAATTGAAACTTGAAACAACAATCAATGATGTGCGTCAGTCATACACAAAAAATGTTGTACTCGGTAACTCGGTACAGAGAGATAGTAGATCTGGAAACAATCATGAGTGCAATATCAATAACATGAATGACTAATAAATGTATTTGGAAAAGTAAGTTAGTGCTATAAGCCGCCACCACCGCCATTGACATCATGGTTATTACTGCATTGGGTACCAGTGGCAGTGGTGGAATCTTGTGGAACAGCACTGGGAGAACCAGCAGTAGCGGTTCCACTTTCGTTTTCCATCTTCTTAATCATATTTTCCATCATCTCAGACTCCTTCTTCAATTGAGCAATCTTATCATCCATCTTTTGAATCTCATCTTCATATTTCTTCATCACTTTATCTTCACGTTTAACTAAGTTGTTTTTGTGGGTTCTGTTTTTGTATCTATCTGAAGATGGAACATCATTCTCATCGAAGGTGTCTGTATATTCTATGTATCCTGTGTTCTGCGATGGATCAGCAGTTGATTTGGCAGTTGGTGTGCCTGAATCCAAAGTTACTGAAGGTTCAGCAATTACTGACGATGATAGTGGTGATGGTCTTGTTGTTGTATGCTGGACTTGTGCGGCTGAGGAGGCACCGTCAAACTCGAGCCCGTCCAGTGCTGAGAAGTTCAATGAAACAACATCATCTTCAGATGAAAAAGTGGGATTGAAGCCTTCCATTGTTTATCAAGCAGATGGAAATGTTTTGATATCAATTGTGGGTAGGTTTTGATAAGTAAAGAAGTCTAGAGTTGAAGTTGAAAACACGTAATGATCTTCTGACTTTCGAGAGGTACACGAGCGTGGCTCGCCCTGGATCAACTAATCCATTTGGTAAGCGGGACACGTTCCCTGATTAGTGACAATTACATCATTAACATTACCCTCCCATAGGATGAAAATACGAGCAACCCTTTTTACCCCCATTTATTTTTATTGTTATCTTGATTTACCAAATGCGTTCTTTGTCTTTTATGTCTTACTTCTTATGTTTTTTATTTTCAAGTTACTTTATTTGTGTTAATTTTTCTCTCCCAAATTTCTACTTTTATTACACATTTTTTTAAATTACTTTTTCATTTATTTGTTTTTATCTTCTTTTGTTTTTTGTATTTTTAACCCATCAAGTTGTGTGCTTTAAAAGGTATTCCCAGATTAAGTGATTTTTGGAGAATTAAGAATTGAGAATAACCTTCATTTTTATTACAAACAAACAACAAGATCTGGATAGGGATTTAAGGAAAAGCCTAAATTGCTGAGTGCTAATGGTTGTGATAACAATTGGTTTCTTTTT
>JAKTRY010000036.1:0-69008 GCA_030579935.1 Ambrosiozyma cicatricosa | reverse complement strand
AGCGAGGTTCCCACCTCGCTCAACCGTAACTGATCATGTATCTTGAAGTAGCTTTGATAGGTATCTAATACATTTCCGAAGTTCCCACGCCTTACCGTCTTACAATTTCAATAAGTGGTTCCTTGGCCCAGTTGGTTAAGGCATCGTGCTAATAACGCGGGGATCAGCGGTTCGATCCCGTTAGGAACCATTGAAATTTTTTGCTGATTCTAAATTTTCTTTCAAGTGCAACATCTTTCATGAAATATGAATCCTTAATGTTCATTAGTGCATTTAGAATTTATTTAAATATAGTACAATGCAATTACTTCTGAATATATACAATAAAATCAATCCGTACTTTCTAATAGTCCACTTATAATATCACACATTGATTCAACACCCCAGGCTACTCTAGCTTTCTCTTTTTTTCCCCTAGTCAGTTCACTGGTTTGAACTTTATCATTCAAGAAAAACTGCAAACCTTTCAATAGCAAAACTTCCCCTTTGCACTTGCTTAACCGCTCTACCATTAGTTTGTCAGTGAATTTGAGATCTTTTATTTTAGTTTTTGATGTGACTAATCCTGACCCAAATGATTTTTGTTCAGAATTCGTCCCGATGGCATCTAGAAATGTGATAATCAAAATCTCCATGAAAATTTTTGTATCAGAGGAAGCAGTCAAAAAGTTAATGTTCTTGAGCACATGTAAAGGTAAGGATCCTTCAGCAATTAGAAAACCGTAAAGTCTTCCAATAGCCAGAATCTTTCTCAATCTTTCATCATCATCATCGGAGCTTATGATGTTACTGGCACCATCTTCATCACCATCTAACTCCTTGAACAAGTCCCAAAGACTGAATTGGAAAGTTTTTCTTATTGAATGCTCTTCACATAACTTCTTAGCGAGGAATCCGTAGTATGGGTTATAAACAGCCTCCATAGCAGTGCAATGTAACAAAATATTTGGAATCTCTCTTTGCTGAGTTCTTTTCAAGCCTAGTTTCTCGAGCTTTGCAAAAGCATCCATATAATCACCAGCAGACATGATGGAAATGAAGATCGCTCTTCTAATATCAGTATTCATTCTCTGTTGTTTGGCTAATTTCAACCAGTTAGGAGCAGCTGTATCCAAAATATCATTAACCAACTCATCGTTCACCTCATATTCTTCAGTTTCAACATCAGGTTTACCTTCAGTTTCATTATTTGCAGATTCACTTCCTCTCCAGGCAGAACCGACTAACCACCACTTACCACGTTCATCAACACTCTCTATATCAGACAAAGTAACTTGAATTGGATCCGTGTTTCTGTTCGGGTTGATTTTACTGATCTGCTTCTTGAATCTAGTGATCATTTGTAAGGAATTCTCATTTTCGGTGTTTTTCAATTTGTTATTTTTCAAGTTAGTCATGGTATCAATCAACACTCTTGTTCTCAAAGTTGTCTTGGATCCATGTGCTTCTGTATCTTTGATGGATTTATTCAAATCAAGAATGATTTGTTTTAGTGCATTAGGATCATCAGCTCTCATCTTGGAACCAGCAGCCTTAACCAATTTCAACAATAATACAGTATGAGCTTCAGTTGGATCCTTGATTAACTTTTGAGACACAATATCATAAATCAAAGACGCACTAACCAAGTTGAAGTTGTAACAGTAACCAATTAAACCAATCAAATTGACTGCTTCCTTTCCTCTAGCTAATGATTCATTCTCTAAATATTCATTTAATTTTTCCACAAATGTTTGAATAACATAAGCACCAAACTCAACTCCTTGTAAACGGTAAAGTGAGACAATGACAGCGGCATATAAAATCAAGAAACTATCCAACATTGGACCAGGAACCAAGAGGAATTCATTAACCGTCTTAACCATGGCCTCATTCACAGTTTGTCGAGGATTATCGTTGTACAATAGATTCAATTCGTTGATGATGGTATTAGAATTTGGCTCAGACAATTTATTCAACGGACCCTTGACTGATTTCATCAATTGCATGATCTTTTCACTCTCCTGCATTGAACCTTGTTCCAATGCCATTCTTCTTCTAACTGATGGTGGTATATACTTACCTGTAATTGCTTCTGGAATAGCCACTGGTGCCATATATGGATTTTCTTTGACTCTTGGGGTATCTGAATCTTCATCACTCTCATCATCTGAGTTTTCACTATCAGATGATTCCAAAGCACCCATCTCTCTCAAAAGGGCCTTATCATCTTCATCAAGATCTTCATCATCATCAAAATCATCTGAGTCAATCCCATCATCGCCTTTCTTGGATCTCTTTTTATTGAGCTTCTTAGATTCTTTGGATGCTTTTGGTTCATCATCATCAGACAAATCACCAGTATCGATGTCAAATCCAAGATCATCAAATAAACTGCCAATGAAATCGTCATCCCCTTGCTTCTTCAACTTTTGACCTTTCTTGAGACCCAACTTTTTGGCATAATATGCAATATCATCATCATCTTTAGCAAGTGATTCTCTATCTTGAGCCGACATTATACTTGGGTATTCCTCTTCCTCGTTATCTGATTCATCTTTCTTGCTCTTTTTGATTTTCTTCTTCTTTTCTGGCTTCACCTCCTCACTTTCTGAATCACTGAAATCAAGATCAAGACCATCCAATAGACCACCAACGAAATCATCTTTACCCTGCTTCTTCAAACCCTTATTCTTTTTGATACCTAATTGTTTTGCGTAATAATCAATGTCCTCCTCATCTCTTTTCAAAAGCTCACGATCATGTGCTGAAAGAATTCTAGGATAAAATTCATCATTGTCTTCTTCAGGGGAGTTTGATTTCTTGTTCTTTGATTTTAACTTTTTGGAATCTGAGTGAAGATCATTATCTTCTGATTCATCATCGGACATAGACATATCATCAGAAGATATTTCATCATCATCTAAGTCATCTTCATTAACAACAATCAATTTTTTATCAGAGGAACTTCTTTTACCTTTCAATGCTATGAGCTTTGCCACAACTTCTTTCTCATCATTGTCAGAGAGCTGCTTTTCAACCGCATCTTCAAATTCATCTTTTGAAGAGGAATCAGAACTATCTTCATTAAGGTCACTAACCTCATCTTCTTCCAAATCATCCTCTTTGACAATTTTAATATCAGAAGGGGTAGATTTTCTGTTACCTTTGAGAGCTTTAAGTTTCTTCATGACATCTGCTTCATCATCGTCAAGTTCATCATCATCTGATATGTTACCATCGTCAGAGATATCCATGGCATCTGATGAAGTATTATCATCATCCTCTAAATCGCTGACTTCATCCTGTTCTAAATCATCCTCTTTGACTATTTTGATATCCTTGAAAATTGAATTTGATCTGTTACCTTTGAGTGCCATCAATTGTTTCATTACTTGAGCCTCATGATAATCATCTTCACTTTCATCACTGGTTTCATCATCTCCAAAATCAGACACTTCATCATCCTCGAGTTCATCTTCTTTTATATTTTTGATGTTTGAAAGAGTACTTGGACGCTTTCTTTTCAATGCCATTAGCTTTCTCATGACATCAGCTTGATCATCATCCAAATCATCATCACTACCAGCTTGTTGGTACGACTCACTGTCACTGAAATCATAATCCTCATCATCGTCACCACTAGACCTTGATGAATTTCGTATACCCTTTAACAGCATCAATTTCTTTGAAACTTCCTCTTGCTGATCTCTTTCGAACTCCATATTGTCATAGTCATCAAAATTGCTATCTAACGTATCACTTTCAGAGTTGGTAATATAAGTGGACACTTCTCTAACTTCATCTTTTCCAGAAAAGCTCACTGATTTCTTCTTATGATGTTTTTTGCTCTTTTTAGAAGCCATGGAGGATATCAGACACTTTGAGTTAGATTGATCTTTGGATTCAAGAGCAGATTGTTTCTTGTTTTTCTTTTTAGTTTTCTTATTCTTTTTGGAGGTGAAATCAATTTGATGTCGCAATTGGGATTCTTCATGTTTCTGTTGATGTAACTTCTTCTTTTGATCTCTTTCTTGCTTTCTTTTATCTTTTCTTGATAAGGTCTTTCTTCTCTTTATTGATTGGAACCGATCATCATTCTCATTGGCTTCGATTTGATCAAGCAAACCACCGGGTATGTTCAACCCATGTATATTTCTTTTGGACATTGTCCTATGTGAATGATTTTGAATCTATGGGTTGAGGCGACCCAAAGTAATTTCCAAAAGGTCTTTTAAAAGATATCAGTAGTACTGGTTTTCCAGTCGTCTGCCGAACAAAAATAAATTTTGAAATTTTTTTGTGGCTGTACACACAGCCTTAAAATAGCTGTGGCTGTACATGTGCCATTTCAACAGTTCTATGACAAGAATCAAGATCTTGACCTGTTTGCTGTGTCTTTTTGAAGAACCGAAACCAACAATTTAGGACGAACAGAAACAAAGCTTTTTTTTCCATCTTTTATAGATACAGTTAGGAAATATCATCATTGAAGAACTGTGTTTTTCAAACCCCATATTTGAGCAACTACAGCATATCATATACCGAAAAGTCCCATACACTAAACTAACAACCACCCACACAACGACGAAACAACTTAACAGAATGCAAAACATTATAAAAAAGTTCGATGCTAAGACAGTAACGGACTGTGTCTTGCTAGTTGGGGCCAGTCTTTCGATGTTTTATCTTATCGCAAAAATAATGAATGAGCCAACACCAGGAGGTTCCAAATCCAAAGCTGCCAAAAAGAGAGCACAAGCTTCACTAGCCCGTTTACAAAAATCCAATCCAGGTTTGAAACTTGATTTGAACGAATATGAAAAGACAATATTGGCATCAGTGATTCCACCTGATGAAATTGGTGTCACTTTTGAAGACATTGGAGGTTTAGACTCCATCATCGATGATTTACAAGAAAGCGTCATTTTGCCCTTAACCGTTCCCGAACTATTCAACCAATACGGACCGTTGTTACAAGCACCTAAAGGTGTGCTCCTATATGGTCCTCCAGGATGTGGTAAGACCATGATTGCAAAAGCATTGGCTGCTAAATCACAAGCAAATTTCATCTCTATCAGAATGTCCACTATTATGGACAAGTGGTATGGTGAGTCTAACAAGTTGGTTGATGCTATTTTTTCATTGGCTGGTAAGATACAACCTTGTATTATATTCATTGATGAAATCGATTCATTTTTCAGAGAGAGAAGTTCAAGTGATCACGAGTTGACTGCCATGTTGAAAGCCGAGTTTATGACATTGTGGGATGGGTTAAGTTCTAACGGTCGTATCTTGGTGTTGGGCGCAACTAACCGTCCTGATGATATAGATGGTGCTTTTATGAGAAGAATGCCTAAGAGATTTGCCGTTACTTTACCAAATGCTGAGCAACGTGCTAAGATTTTGGAAAAGGTTTTGGATGGGTTAGATTACGACTTTGAGATTTCTGAATTGGTTGACATTACTGAAGGTTTAAGTGGTTCAGATTTGAAAGAGCTGTGCCGTAATGCAGCTGTCAACTCAACAAGGGAGTTCATAAGAAAGAACGTGAGAGCCGGTAACGATTTGGAAACTATGGAGAATATTAAGTTAAAGCCTTTGAATATCCAAGATTTTTTTGATAATTCAACTCCTAGTGATAAGTTGCTCAAGAAGTTAGCAATAGTGAAAATGGATCCTGTGGACTGATTGAAATTTGAAACCCCCATTATATATATCCCCTCTGGTAATCTTTTCCTTCTTGTACACTAACTATATCCAAACTGAATGATTCTTTCAATTTTTGTATCTATTTGATCCCTGTTTATAATTCATTTCTGTTCGTTCAACCTATACAGCTTCACTATACTTAATCACTACTCAAAAGTCAGTAGCATAATAACAGTAAATATTATAACCGTACTTGAAACTTACGACCCCATTAAGTTTCAACAACTTAACTGAAATAAAAAATGTATCCAAACTCAAAAAAATGTATCCAAACTCAAAAACAAGTAACTTCTCAAAAAAAGAGCAATCACCTATATTATAGAAAGAATCAGGAAGCCTCTTCACACCTCTGCGAATATGACCAATTCAACATTAATCTAGGCCTCGCTTTGAATCAACACACCACAGAGAGATAGATGTATGGATCTTCGAGGAGGCCAATATAGCTTTCTTCCAGCTATTATAAGTGCAAAATCAACATGACGGGGCAGTAAACAGACATACTGACGATGAAAGAGAATGGTGAGTCAAGATTGAAATCATACGCCTGTATGGAAAACACCTTGAACTCATCACTTTGATATCGTAAAGGGATGTTTCTTCAACAACTGGAATATTTGCCGTTTGTTGTGTGAACAGTGTTTTGTTGATGACGGTATTTGGTATCCAAAAGAAAGAAACATGAGTAAGCTGGAAATTCATGCTTGAAATTCATGAGAAAGTCTGAAAATTTTTCTGAGGAGCCACATTAGGCTGATCAGCTCGAAAATGATAAATTAGTTGTTAGCGAGGGTTTCCTCTGAAACTTTTTCCAATTTCCAGCCCTTATGATTTATCCCTACCTCTATACACTGTAAACTGAATCGATAGTCTAACTATATCAAAGTATCTAGCGACAATTTACAAATTTTAAGGAATGTAAGTTGGAATCAATTCTAAAACAAAAACTCGCAAAGACAAAACTAGCGGAGTAAACAAATATAAAGGAGAGGAGTTTGAAAGTTCAGAGAATCAAAGATATATGAGTCATATCAGTGATCATGACCTTTCAATATAGAGTAAATTGGTATAAAATACAAGCGATAAACATGCAAGTTGCAACATCAAGAAAGATGGCATGAGGCCTGTATATATAAGCAAAAAGACAAAAGACAAAAAAACAGTAAATGGTAAACAAAGGTAACAACAACACGTTATCTTCTGAAATCACTCGTCAAAAAATAATGGAAGAAAACTAGGACAAAGAAGGGAAAATAAAGGAAATGCAACTATTACAAGTGTAATAATGGAAAAATCTAAAAGAAAAAAAGAGGAAAGAATTAATTGTTCGTAAAGCCACATGAGAAAAGCAATTATAACTTTTTAAAAAAACTTAGCAAAAGTAGGAGAGGAGGAGAGAGGCAAAAAGACAAGTGAAAAGTAAAGGGGGAAAATGGAAGAAATCATTTGAAAAACCACACGCCATAGCAACAAACCAGGTTGTAAGCCAGTAGATCTTTCATGATTCAACCACAAAAAACTGAAAAATTAAACAAACTCATGATTAGAACAATTTAAACTAAATACTAAGAAAAGGACCAGTGACTGGCTTAAAGTTAACGTAAAGGGACAACAGAATCTCAAATCAATGAAAGCAGATGGGCTTGAAAGCACACAGAGCAGAATGTAGATGGGAATGAGACGGAAAAGGTAACAACTATGCAGGTGAAGATTTGAAAATCAGTGGGTGGGAAGATGATAAATTATGGTACCAATGGATAGAAAACGAATGAATTTGAACAAAAGTGTAGAGGGAAGGATGTGACAAAAACAACAAAAGAAAACAATTCAAACTAACATCCAATTGACTCAGAAAAAACGCAGCATCAATAAACAAGCAAACAGGTTAAATAAGACAAATAACAACAATTTGGCACAAAAAACAAAGAACAATTGGACTTCACAAACCAGTTAGGAACGATGATGTAACAGACCTCTTAAACGATCACCAGCTCTTCTTCTTTCAACGGGAGGAGTACCCAAAACGGTAACAACTTGTTGAACTTGGGTAGGTTCACCATATCCATGAACAGGAGGTTGATAAGCAGGCATAGGAACAACATTAAGTTGTTGACCAATGATACCTGGAGCACCAGCACCAGCGGCCAAACCAGCAGCTTCAGCACGTAGACGTTCATCACGACGAGAACGGCCACCGAACAAACCTCTGTTATTTCTTCTTCTTCCATTACCGTTCTGAGCTTGGTTTTGTGGTTGAAGATGAGTAGTATCTGCGGCACCTATCAGAGAACTAAATCCACCATCCCAGACACCAATGATCTTCTCTTTGAGTTTTTCTCTTTTACCAACACCATCCATTAACTCACTACCATTGCCATGTTGACCATGCTTGCCACTACCATGACTTGGAGCAGGCAACACGACACGAGATGAGATTAATGTAGCATTGAACTTCATAACTTCATTTTCCAGCAAGAACTTTGACAACAATGAGATAAAACCGGATTGGGTTTCCGTTAATGGAGAAGTGAAATCATTTAGCAATGGATCAGGATAGGAAGAAGTTGGGTCTGGATATTGATGCAAAATTTCAGTTTTGAAATAAGCTTTCCAACAGGATTGAATCACTTTCACCATTGTAGCCGTTTTAAGTTGCTGATTAAGACGAAGTTGGTTACGCATAACAGAAGCTCTAGTAGGATGGGACTGAGAATATTTATGTTGTTTTCTTGAAACTTGAGACTCTTTCTGCATGCCAGGTTTACCCATATTGGCAATCATCTGCTTATATTGTTGGAGTTGAACGTTTGGATCAAGTGACGTATGAGATTGAAAAGCAGGCAATTGCTTTGGTGAAGATGAATCTAATGATTGTTGAGATTGGGCATGACGCAAGATCTTTTCAGCATCTTTAGGCAATGGAGGCAAAATATGACCTTGTTCCAAATGTTTCTGTCTCTTGTACCACAAATCAGCAGGGGCAGAACTAGAATGTTGATGTTGAACTGCCATGGCGTCAGAATAGACATCCAAATATGAAGTTCTGTAAACGGTTACCATTTGACCATACTCACATTGAATTTTATCATGATATTGAATACTGAAACTTTCTTTTCTACGCTTCAAATGATGATGTTGCACTTGAGTGACATTAGACAAAGTCAGCACATTTTCACGGTTTTCCAGGAAACGAACTTCATAGATAGCACCAGCCAATTCTTCAACAACATTGGTCATCATTGTCTTCACATCCCAAACTTCAACAGTAATACCCGGAACGACAGATTGTCTCTTGATACAGTCAAACTTGATCTTGGTATTTTGTAACTTCAATTTAACTAGGTTCTTAGGAAGAACCATGACAGCATCAGTTTCAATGTTCTCCAGTTGCAAAACACGGACAGAATCAGGGATAGTTTGAATGGTGGTATTTGCGAAACGATCATTACCTAGACACAAGTAATCTAATTGTTTCAAACCAGAGAAATCCAAATTGATAGGCTTTGGAGCAGAGAATGGTTTCCAGTTCAAGTTCAATCTTTTCAAAGTATCTGAACGAAGAGAAACTTGGTCAGAGAAAAATCTGAAGATAGTAACCTCTGACAAATTTTGGAATTCATTAATGGAAACATCACGATCAAACAAAGATAAACCAAGTTGCATGGACTTGAACAAATGACGGATAGGTTTCAATGCTTCACTGCTTTCTCTCCAGTTTTCAGTAAAAGTGTACTTATGGTTCAAACGAGGCAATAATTCCAATTTGATATCAGGGTAACGAACGGTTGCATCAGCAAGCAAAGAACACAATTCTGATTTATCACCATTGATTCCGGCAAGAAGTTCATATTCAATTGTAAGCAATTCCAAAGAACCTTTTTGTTGTTCCATAATATCGGTAGCGCTATTAATGGTATGAATGCTCAATAACTCGTAAGCCATGACGACAATTCTTTGAAGTTGGGGCATGTGATGAAGGATACGATTATCAAAGAATCTAATATCTGTTTTGAATAAGGTAACCCTGGAAATCCATGGAATTTCTGTGAGCTCTTTAGCTGATGTATCGATCCAATAGTTATTCAATTCAATGGCCTTAGACAACTGGAGAAGTTTCTTTAAAGTTGAGTCTTTGTTTGCAGTCTTTGCAAACAAAAGGATTTGGTTGTCCAGTTCAGGTTCAATAGCCAAAGTGTTGAATTGTAATTTGTGAGACTCCATAAAGTTGATCAATGTTTTTAATTGGGAATGATGGATGGATTGAGAATCACGAGGAGAGGTATTGTTGTTGTAGACACATCTCCATTTTCTGCTTTCGTTGAATTGAATTTTAAAGCTGTTTGTAATTATTTTGAATGCAAAATCATCTAGCTCAGGGATATGTCCCAACAATGGAATAATCTGATTCAAATTCAACACATCAGAAATAACACACTTCCAAATTTCTAAGCAGAGATCAAGATGAATTTCAGATGGTATCACAAGTTTCTTGAACAACGTGAAATTCAAATTTGAAATGTGTTTGGAGGTGATCTGCTCTTTCTTAAGATTAGACTTGATAGCCTTCAATCTTGGGTTCTCAGTAGATTGTTTAACAGACTTGTAAAGCACTAGTGGAGAGACAGCTATGTCCTTCATAGAAGAGATCGAGAGTCTGCCAGCAGACAGTCTCTTTGTCTTTCTTAACGTTTTCTGTACCGGTTCTTCATATGGTGATGCATATTCCGAAGTTGCGTACGACATCGACATTTCAGACAATATTGAATGCGGTTGGTGACAATTAACGTGTTCTCTTGTTCAAGTTTCAAAGGTTAATGATGTATTAGAGACTTCACGCGTCTTTGGTAAGTTCCTTCTAGTTTCAATGGATGTGGAAAACAAATGATGGTACCAGTGGGGGAAAGAAGCAAAGTTCAAACTATGACAAGGCAACTTTCAAGGCAAGGTAAACTGATAGAATGAAGCCAAGGAAACAGGCAAAAAAGGGGAACAGCTGAATAGGAGGGCAAATGACACGTCCAAGATGTGATGGGGGATATGTTGTTTGAGGGAACAGACAAGCAGTTAAGAGAAGAAAAAGGCAACAGTGAACAGCAAGAGGATGATGGATAAGACTTCAAGAACAACAACAAAGTATAAAAACAACACCACTGATTGACTGACTGACACTGTCAACATTGAGCACAACGCTACTACCAACAAAGAGTTCTTGCAGAGAAGGATTTGTTCCCTCTTGGAAGCCTCTCACCACTGTCAGGAATTAAGACACTAGTTTTAAGACACCGGCAACTGGCAACTACCCAATGTGGTCATAATTGGGTCTGTTTACAATCTACACCGCTCACCGCACACCACCGACACCACCACTGCTGCACTGCACTGCAATGCGGTTCCCTGGCTCATATCCGCCTCTAGGGCAGCTGAATTTCCTGAGAGCGCTGCAAGGCCGGCTTGCTCAATATTTCCCCGTGAAACGAGTCCGAACTGCTCCACTGCCAGTTCTGACCTTCTCAGCGCTATCATTGGCCAACTACAACCTACGACAAAGAACAGTGTCATGGGCAAGCAAGTAAATAAGAGTAGGGGCCCGTTTATTTACTATCATTTTTAATTATCCAAAGCTTTCACAGCTATGATATACGTTCGATTTTCCTCTGCCAAACTCCAAAAGGTGGATAATTCAAAAACGAATTTAACACATGTGAAAGATCTTTTGTAAACAAACAATTCTATTGAACGAACGTGTTTGGCTTAGCTATCTCTTGAACCTTTCTTCTGATCCTCATTGGCCATCATGTCATGACTGACTCATGATCCATGTTGCAGTTCGCCCCATTTATGGTCGGCTGATTAAACGTAGCGGGTATAACTGAGCCCATCAATACCTCATCCAGTATAAATTGACAAATGATCGATTATTTAAGTTCTAAATATCATATCGTACCTTACATTGACACTGAGTTTTGGCGGCTGTACGTCTGTTGAGCTTATGAAATTGAATAAAGCGCGTTGGAATTTTTGTTGAAGATCGCGTCTCAGAGTTGTATGCTCAGACTCAGGAGTTACCCGGCCTGGTTGAGCGTACTTTCCAATATTTCAGGGCCATGACTGGTTCAAATTGTTCGATATCAAACCCGTCGTATACCTACAGCTCATCGAAGACAATTTAGTATTTACTCAACCTCGAGAACAAATTATAATTAATGCTCCGGACTGTTGAATGAATTTATAACAGAAAGAGAAAAAGGAACAAAGAAACGAACAGGAAGTCAGCTGGAAGATATATGCCCGGCAACACGAGAATTTGAACAATTACCCTCCATAACTGAACGAGTTGGCCTCTGGAATAAAGGAATAATTGGAGCACCTACCACTGAGCTGAGCAGCTACATATATCATGGTCCAATTACACCGTCATGCCATAATCATAATTTTTCAATAATTATTGCATCATTTTAGTTCAGGGATACCTGAACCCAGAAACATGCATGTATGAACAAATTACATGTGTTCATCTCATGATATTCTTCATCTTTCATCTCATTAGACTCTCAGCCACTGCATGGTTGTTAAGGTGCTAACGAAGTCAAAGGGTACCAATGACTACTTAATTATTTTTAGACGAAACATATGATCTGATTTGAAGCATTAACAATTGGCTTTACACCACTTAAAATGCCATCCAATATGGTTCATGTGCAATTGAACACTAGTATCACCTTTCTGGGTCACAAAACTGGCTGCTCCTCATAATTCAGAGTTCCAAGAATCATGTCAAGCCAGCCAAGTAGGGCCATAATATATAAGCCTTTCACGCTTATATAAAGAATACGCTAATATATGACAGACCAAGGGTGTTTAAAAATTAGCTACATACCATATTTCATCTCCACAAAATCAGATTTGATCTTTTTGTTCAGCGTTTGACATATCTTAAGATTCTAACAGCTTCGATCATCCAACCCGATATCAAGTTTTGCACATGCACAACTATGTTTGTGAACCGTTCCGACTTCAATTAAAATGGAAATTTAGAAGCAAAATTGTTCATCTCTTAAGCTTTGACAACCATAGCATGATATCATGAATATGGAAGTTGAATTAAGTAAGAAATATTAAACAGATAGAATCAGAATGTCTTAATTTGAATTCTTATACTTATACTTCCAGGAGGTACAGCTCATGCTTATCCATTTCTTTATAAAATCAAAATTTGTTATACATTAAATACGAATTAACTCTATCCAATATGAATATCAATATCAATGAATTCCCAACCAGCCCAGATTGCGTATGTTTGATGGATTTAATCCAATGTTCCTGGCTCCAATTCATATGGCTGGCCCTCCCTCAACTTTGCCACAAGTTCTACCGTGCTGATGTTTGACGGCAGTTCAAGCCTGAATCTACCATCTTCCGGAATACCCACTGTTGGACTAGTGCTTTTGATTGGATCCACGATTAATCCAGAATTGAGATCAATTCTTCTTGTTCTACCCACGTCTAACACTTCAGAACTCGGGGAAAAATCAACGAAACTTTCTTCAACTCTAGAAGTATTTGCATCACGAGGCACCGGCGGGCAGGACATCAAACATCTTGTTCGATTGAACTAACATTGTTGGATGGCTTATCATTCTCTTGAGTTGTCACGTCATGCAAAATAGCAGCATCATTGTGACCAGCTTCGAATAGCTCATCAGTATCAAGAGTTTCAACTTGGGATGAGTTCAAGTGGTCCTTCTGACGCTCTTTGCTGTTGTTGTTAAGAATGGCATGAATTTGGGGATGATGATTGTGATCTGTCATGAAGAGTAACTTGAGGATGTATATATGGCAAAAATGAGTTCTTCACCTATAGGGTGAATCGTGATTAGTGAGTAGTGATACTGTCCATGTCACCTGTAATGATGACTACTGATCATTTGTAAACAATCAGAATCTCGCTGTGGGTTCTCGGAACTCGGAACGATGTACCCAATTCGACACATATATGTTCCGATCGAGTTGCCTTTTACACATGGTCATAGTCATACCGGCCATTATCATAATACTTTTAAAGCAAAATTAAAAATTCAAAATTCAAAAATTCTAAACACAAAAGATATAAATCTTGTAAATCTATACCGAGTTGTAAATAAACAATAATAATAAAAAGGGTGAATTGGTATAAAAAATATATATGAACGAAAAAAAAGCAAAATTTAAGAAAGGAAATATATGGATTTGAGGTGGGTGAGACAAAGAAAAAAACAAACCATAATATATGCAGAATATGTAAAGCTCATAAGAAGATAATATGTGAATGTTAGTGCAGCTGACTGGTTGAATATGGTTATGTTATATGGGGAATAGTTATGATCACATTAATGTGCCGGACCAGAGATGCTATTGCAGATTCAACGGATCTGAGGTATTCAAATGTGAGATGGGGAGCATTAGCTGTTTAAGCAATGACAGAATGATGATTCTTTTGCTTCAATTTGTTGTATCTGATAGACTGAGTGTAAACATAAACCACAGTAGCACCACCAATGAAAGTAGTCAACAACACCAACATAACGTTCAAAGGAATAGGGTTCATCTTAAACGTAGTATGCGTAGCTTTATCCAAGAAAGACTGCAAGAAATTGAAAACACCAGAAGTAGTCATCATTGTACCGTAGATAGTACCAAAAGTTTCAAATCCAAACACTTTAGCGCAATAATCAGACATAGAAGTGTAGAAGAATGGTCTGTATGAGACAAACATCAACACGTTGATGACACCTGCGACAAAAGAGTTTTCAATACAACCTAACACACCAATGACTAAAGATAAGCCGAATAGGACAATCAACACCACTGAGGTAGAGAAACTGTCGAGGAACATACCGACAAACGGAATTGAGACAACACCACCTAATGGCAAGGCGATATCAAACACTTTGTTCAATTTGTTGGCCAATTGGTATGAGCCCAACAAGTAAGCATATTGGGAGTTGATCGTGGCGACAAAGTAGTTCAATCTTAACATTTGAATAGTGCAGAAGATGCACATAAGGAAGAACCACCAAGTCCTGAATTGATAACGGATTGGGAAACCATGCAAGATACCAAAGATGGAATTGGTGTTGTTATCTTGAGCGGCTCTATGTTCAGCTTCTTCGATTTCTTCTTCAACGTAGACGGATTTGTAAGCTTCACCGATTGAAGATCTTCTTCTGAAAGCAGGTGATGATTCAGGTGGTGCCAACAAAGGCGAGTTTTCATCATGCAACAAGGTTTCTGCAGCTGCGGCACTTGCCAAACGTCCACCTTCTTCTTCTGGATGAGGAACCAAATCTGGTGGTGGAGTCAAGTAAGATTCACTTGGCATTACAAACAATTGAACCATAGTGATGAAAATTGGAACAAATAGGAAAAACTTGTAGAAAGTTTGCAATTTGAAAAATTCAGGGTTGGTCAAATAGAAATGCTTGTAAACCAAGAAAACAGCAGATGAAGTATCAAAAGCACCAGTTAATAAAGCCAACACAGTACCGGACTGGTCAGGGAAAGCATTTGACAATTGGAAACTTGAAATATACGTGAATGGACCACCCAAAGCCATAGAAGCATATCCTATCAAGTATGGGTCAAACAAAGTAACAGACTTAGCGTTGATGAAGATGACACAAGCGATGAACAGGAATGTGGAACCAATCAAACCACAAGCTTTAGGACCATATGAGTCCAAAACGGTACCGATAACAAGAGCCGAAACATTGGTTAAAACAGCACCAACAGTGAACATCATGTTCAATTTCAAATCTTGTGTTGTACAATGGGCGAAAAATTGTTCAGTATGGATAGATTGATCATTATCATCTTGATTGGTGAATGCTGAACCTAAGATGGAAGTTCTTGGAGACATGATCTTGTAAAGTGATGTGAAGAGTTGTGATTCGGCTAATGATGAAGATGTCGTTGTTTGATTGGTATAACAAAGTTCTTCATAGACATGTTGGTCAATTAATGTTGGTTTCAATGCTGCAAATCCAAAGATTGGTCCTGCACCCAACAGACACCAAAAGACTGCACAGGCGACTTGTATCAGTCTTTTCTTGAATGAAGTTTCGAAGAAGTACATTATGTAGTTGTTGAAGTATGTAGATGCGTGATGTGATATCCGATGTGTTGATAAATAAAATGCTGCTGGATTCTTCGATTGTTTGTATCAACAGTCAATTGGATATATCAAGATGGCTAAAGAGGACTGATAAAGACTGGGAAAGTTATCGTTTAAGGTCACTTTGTACCAGTTATGATGGAAAAAAAGAGGAAAGAAAAAAAGAAAGAAAGAAAGAAAGAAAGAAAAAGAGTGGAAAGTTGGAAGAAATTGTCACGAGCAGGAGAATTGAAGCAGTTTTGAAGCTAGACTCTGAGAGTGGTGTACGAGTCTTTGCAAATATTGTTGTAAAGAAAGTTCCATATTGTTTGGCAGAATTGAAGCACAAGCTGGATATCACCGGAGATCTAAAAACTACTCTATATAAGGCTGCATGCAGCAACTAAATGTACAAGCTCCGCTATAGTTTTCAGTGTGCTTGATCGCTGTGTGAGCTGTGACTCCTGCGAGATTTTTACTTGACAGTGATCAGACCGATGTCCGTGCGTGCAGGTGCCGTTTTCCAATGTCTAGCTCTATTTTTGTTGCCTTGCAATGCCATTATTAAAGCATAGTGACCATACTGCATTTTAACGAAAGAAATCCGTATATAGATGAGAGATCAGCAATTGTTCATGAATAAATTGCAACGAATTTGTAACGTATATTTAATGCCCAAGATGGTCTTCCAACTTCCAACAGCTCTCTCAATTTTCTGGATATGTTGCATCGATGGTGTGAAGCCTGATTTCTACAATATATCTATCACAATATAAATTGTGATAGATAAAGGAGTAAACTATAGCTTATCAAGACATCGTATAACTTTAACCATATGTAGTAATGAACATCAGATTTGGGAATTTTACATGCAATTTGCTGTCAAAAATTGGGTTCAAGTTTTCAGACTAGCCGCCGGTCTCCTTCCAACAACAATGCAGCTTGATACATCGATATTGCATATTTAACATGATTAATACTCTGTAGATGATTTCCATATAAATTGTATATATAGTACGGTCAAATTATCACAAATTTCCAGGGTAGCCAAAATGTGTTAGTAGGATCATTGAAGTTTCCCATGATTAGAAATTGAAAGATATCTTATCAGCGAAGAAATCTGACCGTACAACGTCGTCGCTGGTTGGTCAGATAAGATGCGAGTTTAAACTTTGGCGCTCTTTTTTTTCTGAAGAGGTACAGAATTAGAGTGCTGTATTTCTTTACGCGGGGTTGAAACTCGAATTGGCTGGATTTTACAGTTTACAGCTACAAGACTCTAACTGACACCTATATACAAAATTACAACATATGGCTCTTGAACGTTACACAAAAAACCTAAATTGAAAACAACAGAACAATTGAAGCAAAAAAACAACATTGAAAACAAGGACTTAAGAAAACAAGACGTACATTGTACAAGCACCAACGGTCAAGCCGGTGAAAAAAAAGGAAGCCCGTCGTCTCTTTTGGGCAAATTACCATGACATAAATGGGGATCCGGCAACGCACTCGGTGCCGGGTGTTTGTACTTAAGCCAAATGGAAAAATCGACCAATCGACGCGTCTGTAGATTATCGACTCCGTTGTTTGTCCACTAGTTTCATTGTCCACAAATGATCACTTTCTCGACATTTTTGATCCGACTGCAAAGAATCGATCGATTTGTTTTGGCGTTGTTGACATATAAACATCAGAATCATCGTGACTTGAAGTCTGACCTTCCTTCAAGACACCAAAGTCGTCTGTACAACAACTCAAAAAATCCACAGAATGAATCATGCAAGTAAGTATCACAGCTTTTCACCGTTTGATCCCATTTCAGAAACCCTACTAACAACCACCCACCACCATCATTTTCAAAAGTCCATTTATCAAACTCTCCGAAAGACATAATCACTTCAGTCAACTTCTACAAAAATGATCAAAAACTAATACTGACGACATTCAACGGAGACATAATGATATATGACAAATTGAACAAACTCCGTTATTCACCAAACCCACAATCCATTAAACTTCCCTCAAACACAACTTCGATCTCAATACCCATTCTTGACTCATGCCTAATTACAGACTCGTTATATTTAGCACTGGGAAATGGAGAACTGGCTCTATTCGACATACAATCAGAACAAGTTATAGAATCAATATCGCTCTCTGAATTGGGGTTGCAGTGTATTGCATATAACGAACACCAGAATTTGATCATTGTTGGGTCATGGGATGGTACAGTTTCGTTCCTCAGACCCAACAAGAGCAACAAGAACAACAACAACAAGAACAACAACAACAATAATAACACAAATTCAAGCTCAGGCTCAGGATCAGCTACAGCAATAACATTGATACATAAGTTACAATTGAAACCGGAAAAGAACAAAAAAGTGCAAATCATGGACACACAGTCCAACTTACTCATATTCACCACATCAGATTCAAGAACCACAGCATATGATATCTCCAATACTCCCCATTCTTTAACCACACCTATATTCGAACAACAGAATGGGTTTCAATATCCAGTGAGCACATCACTGAAACTCCTACCGACGTTGAATGGATTCATTGAGGGTTCAATTGAAGGGAAAGTTTCTGTGGAATTTTTTCCTGCTCATGTGATGAACAAAATCAACACCATCTTAGCTCAAAACTCCAATTCCAAATCAGGTGGCACTGCCATTAGTGAGAATAAAAATTCAACCAATTATGCATTCAAGTGCCATCGTAAGAGAATGAACGATGGTATAGAGTACGTGAACCCCATAAACGACATTATTTTCATTGACGATGAAAGTAAGTTCGCCACATGCAGTAATCGAGTCGATGGAGCGATTTGTGTGTGGGATTATAAGACAAAGAAAAGAATGAAACAGTATAAAGGGTTTGATTTGGATATAGTTAAGCTAAGGTTTATCAAGCTGAGAAGTGGTGATGGTATTAATGGTGGTGGGATTGATGGTGATGGTGGTGGGATTGATGGTGATGGTGGTGGATTGGCTATGTTGGTTGTCGTGATGAGTGATTTGGGGTTTAAGAATAGTGCTGCGTTGGATAATGATGATTCTCAGGTTGCTAGACAGGATTCAAAAGTTGTTTTTAAGTTTGTTTGATGTTGGTTGGTTGGTTGGTTGATTGATTGATTGATTGATTGTGACCCGTATTATGCATATTTGTTTTGCACTCAGTGATGCTATCTGAGTCATAATTATTTGATACCGGAGATCCAGCTATGCTGATAGTTAGTGTAGACATGGCGATTGTATTTGAGTTATTAATTAATGAACACAAAAGAGAGAATTAATTAGTGTAAAACAGAGTATACTAAATAAATTCAACCCAAATCAAATTTAATTGACATAAATAAATGATCGATAAAACAAACAAATTATAAGAACGTTAAAGAGTAAAAATTTAAAAGACAAATATATACGAAAAAAAAACAAAACCAAAGTATATATAACCAAACCGAATTCTTTTTCATTAAAGATTGCATTGCATGAACAAGTGTTTTTTTATTAGCATTATTTTTTTATCTCTCAAAAGGCAAATCACTCATCACCTTCCTCTTCAATTATAGAATCACCCGTACCACTAGCCTCACTTCTTGAACTATCAATAGACCCAGATTTCTTATGATGACTATGCAACCCGAGTTTCTTCCCACTTTTATGATGTAAATGAGCATGCTCATGATGCTGATGGTGAACATGATGCTGAGTCCCATTAGCAGAAAGAGAACTTGAATCAGAAGATTGTGAAGCAATGGAGCTTCTAGAAGACGATCTTTTCTTGAAAAACTTATCTCTTTTCCTAACCCTTGCACCCTCTTCACCCTTCGTCAAATCTGTTTCACCATCTGTTGTATTCGAACTGTTTCTACTATGACCATTCTGAAACGAAGAATCACTATCATGTGCTCCTCCTTCATCACTGCTGGTTTCAACTTCCTCAATGGTGTCATCAGGTGACAACGTAGCCGGGTCGTAAATGTCACGAATACACGATCTGACCCATCTTCTTCTTCTAAACACACCCCTCACTTTCTTATTATTCTTTCCAAACCCAATTTGGTTCGTTTCTAACTTAGGATGCAAGTCATAGCACCATTTCGTGTCGTCGTCAACTTCAATCACATCATTCAAGAAATTGGCACGCACCCAGTCCGAAGGTGTCAAATCTAGCATCCAGCCATCTATAACTTTCTTGATTCCTTTCATTTGATTATCCACACCATCCAGAAAAACCCAGCCCACTGGTGGTTTCACGTTGGCCAATTGCATTGTTCCTCCAATAGGCAATGTGTTCAGCTTGCAGTGTGAGTTCACGGAGTAAATTTCATTAGTGAAACAGACAACTTCCCAGTTATGTGAGTCTGGGTTAAGTGTCTGTAATTCAAAGATTTCCAATTCTTTAATTTCTTTATGCTCACGCAGTGTCAACTCTTGTTTTAATTTATGTTCCAATTTGTTCGTCCATGTGACAAACCCCAATCTTGTCTCTTCAGAATAAAGCAATGCCAATAAGCCATCTCTATAAGTTGGGTGCATCATTACAGTAAATGACCAAAGTGCAATGACAGCAGATAGTTTAATCAATGGAAGAAAAACGATGAACATCCATGTCCCAAAACAAGAAATGAAACAACCTAGACCTAAGCAACTCAAAAAGATAAAACTTGTGATTTTTTCATCTTTGAAATACAAAAACCTGACACTCCACTTGATCAAAAAATCCCAAACGACTATATAAATCAGCATATGGTTTTGTAAATCCGTGACATTCAATAAGAACTCTCTGCTTATTTCCGGAACGGGTTTAGGCAAATCGATTTTCCTCAATGCTGGTCCATAACTTGGTATTCCCGTGGCTGGATCCAGCGGATGACGTTTTATGAATGCTGGAACAATAACTTCAAAACAAATGTAGAAAAATGGCAATGTTAGCAAAACAACGGGTTTTAAAATGATCAGCGTGACAAATGAAAGAAACGTTAATGTCAGGATTGGATTCGTCCAGCTGAATATCGTCACTATTGAATCAATAGCTTCAAATGGGACCGAGAGTCGGGATAATAGTAATATACTGTTCTTACTCATCACATTGACACTTAATGGTGGTCTTGATTTTTGCATTTCTATTCTGAATAAAATATTCTGTAACTCTTCACCTGTCTCCGTTGTCGTTGTTGGGACAGCCATTGAGATAATTCTTTCCATCAATTTATCAGTAAGATAATTTGAAGCTGATGAACCAGTATTATTGTTATTGCTGTTGTTACTCTGAGGCAATGATGAACTTGATCCTCCACCCAAGTGTGGTGATCCACCGTTAGCACCGGTTCCAAAACTTCCAGTTGATGTGTTGTTGTTATTGTATCCATTTTGTGACTGATTGTTGACTGTGGAAGAGGAAGAAGCCATCATTGCTGATTTTAGTGATCCAGATGACCCTTTCAAGTTTTCTGTGGAAGCTGTTGGGTTGAAGAAATCATCAAAAAAAGAAGAATACGACTTGCGCTTGTTTGATCCGGCACTGGACACCGACATGTTGTTTTTGTTGTGGCTATAGATGTTTGCAGTTGTTTCTTGTGTATCTTGATGTGGACTTTCCTTATTTTGAGTGTTATGTTGTTGTTGATGGTGTTGTTGTTGACTTTGGCTGTTGTGGTTGTTGTTACTCTTGGTGTTGTTGACAGTGTTGACAGTGCTGTAGTAGTTTCCATTTCCATTTCCATTTCCTCCGGGTGAAACAGGTGAGTGTGAGACAGGAGAAGTTAGCTGCAACTGAGCAGTGAGCTGGGACACAGAGGCCGAGGACTGTTCGGCCACTTGGGAGAGAGACCCCCACCAGCTGTTCACAACAGAATCCATCTTTGTTTGTGTGTTTGTGATAATCTATTGGCAGTATATACAACAGGAAGAATACATAAGAAGAAGAAATCAGGATGAGGATGGCAAATCTATAAACGTCAAATACACAAAACTTCAAAGAACAACAATTCCTTCTCTTCTCCTCAGTGTATAGTCTAAGCTGAACGATCCGAAATTTATTTTGGCGATGACATGATCATGACATGTGATAAACGAGCGATTCACCCGATTCAAATTGAAAAAGACCCCTAACCAACCATTCAGACAACCAAATTACAGATCAACAGGCCACAATCCAATCAATAATCTCTCCCAGACTACTCGTCCCTTCACTACACTCAGACACAAGACTCACAATGAACATAGCAACATCGAAAAACAGTTCCTCTGGAGACACACTGGGTTTATCCTGCTCCAACAAAAAACTACCCCTTTCTGAGATCTGAGACGAGGACAAACTCAAATTCTGGGGTAATTGCGTGAGCCCGACATAATCCAACAACAGATTGTATCTACTTTTCGTAAGTAGCCATCTCGAATTAGATTTGGATTTCTTTTGACCTACCGTTATTGAAGCTTGTGAATTCCGCCGTCCTCTTGTTGGAATGATCAATTTACCACTGGGACTATGTCTATGTCCGCCTCCATTCGTTGTTGTTGTTGTTGATGTCGTTGGACCATTGCTGTCGGCAGTTGATGCAGACTTGCACTGTGCCTGTTGTTTTTCTTGTAACTGTTGCTTTCTCAATTTGGTTTGTTCTTGAATAAACCGTAATTCTTTATCACCGACCAAATCATTCTTATTAAACAAGATCATGAAAGGAACCCTTGGTCCATTATTATTAACTCTCAACAACTCAACTAATTTCTCTCTTGACTCCTCTAAACTAAGATAATCTGAAAGATCAATCATATAAATAATCAAATTGTGATTACTCTTGCCATCGGAATTCCCTACTTTATCATTCCAATCATGCTGATTCTTATGATGACCACTCAAATCATAGATTTTCAACACGATATTCGGTCTACCTGGAACCACCGGAGACCCCTCTTCTTCATACTGTGCATGTCTTATACTACCATTCGATTCAGCAGAGTCTAACAATGGCGGCGCCGAGTTCAAATCATGATTGTCTGGAGAAACAGGCGAAAACAACAATGGCTGACGTTCACTGACCCCACTCAACGTTCTAGTCTTTGTTCGTCTCAATGATGTTGACCGTATACTGACATTTGACATCCCTATGGTACCGGACCGAACAGATGGGGTTTTAATGGAGCTATAGCCGTGATTGAGAGTGCTGGCCGGACCAGCCATAGGTTCTGGCTGAGAAGTGATGATTCGGTCATTGAGTTTCACCGTAGACACCTTTGTGTGTAGTGTAGGTACCGTAGTTCTGTTAAGATGATGTAGATGACGGCCATCCGAAGAGGATTCCATGAGAAAGTCATAGCTTGAGAGAGCGTCGACAAAGCTTGTTTTGCCAGCATCTTTGAATCCCATTAAGAGGATATCCACTTGGTAGTACTATATTTGGATTCTTTTTGTTAGTAACATTGTCGCTGATAACAGTAGTTTTTTGGGACAAAAAGATTAGGTAAGACATACCACTGGCTGTCTAATATAGTTGATAAATGACTGGAGACAATCTAGACATGGTAACATAGTGTTTTGGAGGAGTATTTTTGCGTGAACCAGGTGGGTTTGATCAAAAGGGCCTGTGAGAGTCTGTTTATAGCAGCTTCAAAGATCAGAAGGATCCGGAACGAGAGAAGAATTGATCCTGTCAAATTGTAAGCAGCGATTCAGGCTTCAGCGAGAGAGACCAGTGAGAAACTTGCCTAGAAGCCCCCACGCAAAATTTGATATCAGTTCCCTTCGACCCTACCAATCAGACCCTGAAAACCCACCGAATCCAACTGGAAACTCACCTTCCACCAACAACAGTTTACCAAATAAGAAGACAACTTGACAACTCACCAAGAAGTATGTCGTTCAGACCATCCCAACTCTCGGAGTCATCACTTCAGGCTCAAAAGAAAGACACACTATCGCATTTCAAATTTCCCAAAGAATTCAAATCCATAATGAAGACAGAAATCGACCACGATAGGATCAACAGGCCAATACTAACAAGATATGCCACTCAACAGCTTTTGAAAGCATTAGAATTGCAATCCGTTGAAGATGATGACATTACTATGGATTTCATCATTAATTTGATCTTTGAAGAAAAATTAAAACCTGATGAACTTTGTGTGCAAATTTTGCCCTTTTTAAATGATGATTCGGAAAAGACTGCGTTGTTTGTTATGGATGTTTGGAAGATGCTTATTGCTGCTCAGGATGATAGACATGGGATTCCTCAACAGTTGATAACTGAGCGAAAGGAACTTTTGAAAGAACAGCATGCTAAAAGAGAAGAGGAAAGAAAACGCAAGGGTCACAACAGTGATAAATATGATAATAGAGACAGATACAGAGGTAGAACAGGAAACAGAGAAAGAGGGTATCGATCAAGAGATTATAGATCAAAAGACACCAGATCAAGAGATGACAGAAATGGTTATAGTCGCCGTTCAGACAAGGATTATCGCTATAAGTCCTCCCGTCCAGAGCGCCGTGATGATACCACTTCCAATGGTGCTGAAATACCTCCAGTTTCCACTTCGCTTTCTCGTTCATCCAATCCAGTTGAACCATCAGCTGCTACTGAAGGTGAAGACAATCGTTCATCTGCTTCACGTTCAAGAATAAGTTACAAAGAATACATACAAAGAAAGAAGACGAATAATTCAAGTACCGTTTCTCCCCCATTAGAAAAATCCATAGCGACGAAACAACGAATTTCAGCTTCTTCAGTCACTGATAGAAAAGAAAAGGATGGTTCACCTACGAAGTTTATTTCAGATAGATACAGAAACAGAGAGGAGCAAAAACGTGCAAGTGATCATGACAGAGAAAGAGAACCTGATGCAAAACGTCGCAGGTATGGATCTGAAAGAGACAGAGAAAGAGACAGAGAAAGAGACAGAGAAAGAGACAGAGAAAGAGACAGAGAAAGAGACAGAGAAAGAGACAGAGAAAGAGACAGAGAAAGAGAAAGGGATAGATATAGAAGAAGATATAATGATGGTTATGAAGATAGACGGTCTGGTTGTTACGATTCAAGATATAGAGATGATGATAAGAAAGATTACTCTAGAGACCAAGACGAGGAAAAGGAGGATAGAAGAAGACGGTACCGAGATGATGATAGGAAAAGTTACCACAGAGATAGAGATCAAGAAGATGACAGAAGAAGACGCCATAGAGATGATAGAGAAAGACATTCGAGTTCTAGTCGTCATAAGTATGATGTCAGAGAAAGAGAAAGAGAGAGTGAAAGCAAAAAAAGAGAAAGAGACGATAGAGAAACAAGCGACGATAAAAAATCAAGACACAGATCTGAAAATTCACAAACAAGAACATCTTCTCGTGATGACAAAACAAGAGATAGTAAGGATGACAGACCAAGAGATAGAAGGGATGACAAACATCGTCATCGTTCCTCTTCTAGTCACCATCTGCCAGACAGAGAATCAAACAAAGATAGAGAATCCAGAAAAGATAGCAGCAAGTCAAAGGAAGAAAAGAAAGTTGAGCCAATTAAACAACACAAGGAGTCTGCTCCAGTCAAGAAAGAAAGTAATGTCGTTAATGAGTCTACTCCTGTTAAGAAAGAAGTTGATTCTATTAGTGAGTCAAAAGTCACTGAAATCAAACCTCATGTCAAAAAAAACTAAAGCTATCAATTGAAGTTACTTGTCTGTGTTTTTATTAAAAGTTGAAGTTATTTGTATTTGTATTCTAAGCTAGCTGTATTTCGTACAGAATAAATATAATGCCTATATTGATAAAACAATGAAATTTCAAATCAGCAAACTAGGTAAAATTGAAAGAAGAGAAAATCATATAAATGGAAATCTCTCGATGAAAGTATAAAATTAATGAATGGGATGGATCGTATATATATTTGAAAAAAATGAAAGTTTAAAAAACAGGAAACGACGTAACAAATTTGCAAAAAGGAAAATTGCAAATTAGGAAATAAAATTGGAAAAATGAAAATTGTAAAAAGAGCAGCTAGTAGGAGTATATAGTATTGGCACATCGACATCACACATGAAAAACGGTAAACAAAACAAGACAAAATAAAACATGGTAAACCTGGAACAAAACAAAATAGTAACAAGCTAAAGAGTAAGTTGGTAAAGAAGCCTGAATTAGCTTCCAAGCAAAAACAAACTAAAAAGGAAGAAGAAACAGCTGGGGGTCAATTATGAATATACCGAACAGGCCGGTACGAGTAGTCCGGATCTATCATAACATGTCATAATTATAGGCTCTAAGAACGAATTCACCATTAGCAATCTTGAAAGTTGATTACTGAACAAAGTATAGCTAAAAGCAAGAATTGGAAATCTGCAAATAAATAAAAATTGTGAAAGAAATAAAACAAAAAAAGATGTTAAAACAGAAATAAAAATGTAGACAAGTTTCCAGGAAATCTGGAAGTCAAATATATTGAGGTAAAGTCGAAATAAAATGTAATAAAAAATGTAATAAAAAAAGAAATAAAAAAAGAAATAAAAAGAGAAAAAAAGACAACGAAAACAGCAAGCGATGTAAACCAACAGACAAGTGATCTATCATTAACTTAATCAACAGAAATGCAAAACAACGGGAAAAAGAGGACAAGGACAACAACGGGGTAACATGAACATCATTTCTTACCCCAAAACTTCCTGAACAGTCCACCACCATTCTTCTTCTCCTTTTCTGAAGAATTCGAAGCCGTTGGTCTCAACTGAGAAACAGATCTTGCCTTACCCAGCCCACCATGATGATGACCACCACCGAACAACGGCCCCATTCCCCCTATCCCGGAACTACCACCAGAAAAGGAACCCCTAGGCGACGAATTCAGCGAAATTGACTTCTTCTTCTTCAACTCCTCTTCATTGACACCATTACCATTTCCACCATGACCATTAACATTAGCCAGATCTTCCTTAGTGACCAAAGGCAACGATCCAGAAGGAGCAGTATTGTTCCGCTTCACCTGGGCCAGTGGTGGACGACTCACTTGAATCTTCGGTGTTCCTGAAGAACCACCTAGCATACTAGAAGCGTACTTTGGATGAGTCTGTTCCGTGAACTTCAAACTGGAGTTTCTAGGCTTAGCTGATGCGTTCCCATACGCAGAAGAGACACCATCGAACAGCATTGATTTCCTACCAGCAGGAGCCGACGGTGGCGTCACTGGTCCATCATCCAACAACATTGATTTCTGACGACCATAGGAACCATCAGGTGCCCCAGTCATCGTTCTCACCAACTTGGCTCTTTCACCACCCGATTTGGCCTGTTCGGCAAGCTTGATTCCTAAAGTGTATGCTTCTTTGGACACTAGTGAGAGCCAGTCTTTGAATGTGTCCTGGTTGATACCTTTGTTTTTCAAGTCCGCGAGTTCTTTGTAGACGTTGATTTGTGTTGAGAATTCCATTTTTTTCAGCAGTTTTGGTGCGTCGTTTTCATAGGTTTCATCATCATCATCGTCGTCGTCGGAGTCACTCATGCCTTCGCTTGGGTCAAATGTTTGAATTTCGGTGGAGTACTCGGAGTCTTCAGATGCTTCAGAGTCGTAGTCTTCGTCATTGAGGTCATCTTCACCGTTGATTATAGAAGAGGAAGCACCGGTTACGTTATCGGAGTTGATGGATTGTGGGGGTGGTAATGAAGGTTTGTTATCGAGTGGAGTAGCGCTAGAATCATCGAGTTCTAATTGTTCCAATTTCTTCAACATCTTTGGACCAAAAGCCTTACTCTTCAAGTCAGCCAATTGTTCTTCCAAATGGTATTTTCCAACTTGATCAATTTCATCCAAGATTTCCTCCTCTGCTTCCTCCTGATAATCATCTCTACCAAGCAACTCATATCTTTTGTTTAGACTCTTGAACAATCTTTTCTCAAACACATTCATGTTCTTAGCAGGTGCAATGATCACAGGAACTCTGAAGTTCTTCACTAATCTATCGGTGATTCTTGAAGTCAACCATGACTTAGTAGATGGAGCCAACAAAGGTTTGGCTGCCGTGACGACAACCGATGGCATATACAACTCATACATGTCTTTCAACACATCTTTGGTGGACCCAACACCCAACTCAATGGTAACCTTGATGATCTTATGCGGGTTCAGTATTGACAAGATGTACTTCATGATATTTTCACAGGCAACTTTGGTATACTCAGGAGATCGTCTCACTGCCTCGTCTGTAATCAGCTTGGAGTTATACTGGAACACATCATTGGACATCTTCTTAACGAGAGACGACTTCCAGGTTGGATTAATGGACGCAATGACAACCAACGTATCACCATCTTCAAGAAACCGGTTACAACACCAATCTAAAGCCACCCACGTATGCATTCTCCCCGAGATATAACATAACACTGATCTATTGGGCAACTTAGGCACCTCCGGTCTCAGCTTCCCTGAATACAACGGATCAAACAAAGCGTGTTTCTTAGTCAACGTACATGCATCATGAGTCACAATAGGCGTACTTGGATACTTTCTAAGGTTTGCAGCAACGGCATTGGCAACTTCTCTTCCAACGGGAGACAACGAACTATGCAAACGATGGCTATAATGACTTGATCGAGGAGACAAGCTTCTTTCAGCTGAACTCGACCGTCCACGACGGCTACCGCCACCACCACCACTGGTAGGTGACAACTCGGGTGATCTCGATCTTGTAGCAGCACCGTATTTTTTCTTGTAGTCTTCAGAAGATGGGTCTCTGGATCTTGATTTGGGACCCCAGCCGCCATCCAGGAGTGAGGATTTCGTCTTTGATGATTTGCTGATGTGCATTCCTGTATCTGAATCATAGTCGTCTGAGTCGTCGGTGTATGACGCCGGGTCACTGATGTATTGGATGTTGACTGTGTCGAATGACACTCTAGTGTCGAATCTGGCGGATCTCTTCTCTTTTCTTGTCACTCGTTTCGGCTTGACTAGATCATCTTCGGCGTTACTTGATGGGATAGAGGATATTGATGATTTCTTCTCTTCGTCTGTTGTTGTACAACTTGTTAATTTCGATGATGTTTCTGTTGTTATTGGCGTTGTTGTTGTTGATTTGATAACTGGTATTTGATCTTGTTCCAATAGGTTTGGCTCTTTAATGACTCCAGCTTTATTCTTGAGAACACCTTTCTTTGGATCAGGAGGAGGACAACTAGCATACCGGATACGAACATTATGGCCTCTTCTAGGAGAACCATGAACATTAGCAATTTCAGCATGAGCAACATCCGAGATTTCTTTCAGTAACTGACGAGGAGTCACAGGAGTCAGTTCTTTGGGGAGAGGATGATGATATTTGACAGTCTTATAGGCATAAACTTGTGTGGTGATATGAGAACCAAGTTCAAATTTACCATGACCTGAATGAGTCATGGTTTTACTCAGTGAATGAATATTTTTTGATCTTGTTGGAGAATTGGTATTGCTTGTGTGGTTTGAATTTGAGTTGGACCGTTGTGAAGACATGGTGAAGTTTGTGAATTGGTCTGCGATGGATGCTTTGCGACTGATGTCCTTTTCCTGATTCGTTTTCATACGATACAGGCTGTTGAAGTAGTCTTGGCTGGACATGTCCATCTTGAGAGTGGGTAATTTGATGTTTGAGCTCTATGTACTATGGCTATGTTTCGCCCTTTGGTAGGGTGTACAGTGTATGCAGAGTGTCTGCGCAGCAAATGATTATAATAGGTCAGTTAATATATGTGTGTGAGTGTATTGTCTGCAAATGTATTGTTCAGCTTCAGCTTCTTATCTGATCGATTCCAAAGAAGCTCAAGCTTGGACTGTGCTGCTCTATAGTAGCTTAATTAATCGATCTTCGGTTTATGTCAAAGAACAGTATTCATACAGGTTACAAGTTACAACCAGAATCCAGATAGATACCCTCAACTAGCTCTACTTCCAAGTTCCCAAGTTCTCCTCTTGAGCTCCACAAGATCTAAACTGTAAAACCAACGGTCATTCAATTTCGAGTCTTCCACACCTTTCCAGATTGTCCCCTCTGTCTCGATCGAGTAACACACGCACACCCTTGCACCAGACAGATCTGTACCCCACTTTACTACAGACAGGGTCCATTCTGCATTCTGGCCTTCACAAAAAGGGTTCTCCACCGTAAATAGTCTGAGGGTAGAGTAAATTATATCACAAGTGTCATAACATTATTGGAAAAGAAATTAACAGAAAAATAAAGCAAATATAAAGAGTGGAAAAAACAAAGTTTAAAACACAGCAGTAGGAAAAGGGGAAAGAGAAAAAAAAGTTAAAGCAAACAAATAACTGTAGTCATTAATGTAAAGAATATATCAAAACAACAACAACAAAAAAAAGATTTTCACTTCAGCCAAACAAAATAATTGTAAAAAAAGGTAACAACAAAAACAAAAGCAGTTAACCCTGACTATTCACAGCCAATTCCATGATCAATCTCGTAGCCAGATGCAAGAAAGGATAAGCACTAAATGAAGAAATCTCATCTTCATCCTTATCATGTTGATCATTCGACTCCCATCCATCAAACTTGAAATCCACAAGATAATTATTAGGTTCCAACTGAAACAACTGGATTTGCATCTTCATCAAATCGGCTCTCACGCAACTGACAGCCACATTCTTCTGTTCAATACCATTCTCTCCATCACCGTCTCCCAACTCTTGATCAACGGCTCCTTCAGGAACGCTCACTGGACAATACTTCCATCTAACTTTAATCGTCCACAACTCTTCCTCTGATGGTCTGGTCCATTCAGCTCCCAGATTCTTCAACGCTCTATATATCTCACCCATCACATCCAAAGGATACGATCTTGATCTGATACCGAAATGCCATCTAGTCTTGGATTTCTTCGTTGATATAGGCTGGATACCTGCTAATTCAGGAAACGACTGTAACATGAATGCTCTATGGATCTGCGGCAACGACGATGGTAAGATGGCGATACCTGAGTCAGAAGTGTATCCAACAGAAGGATTCAACTCAGTCTGCATTGCAGTGCTTGGATACTCCAACCCAGTTGGTGTTCTCCAATTGTCTTGTTGTTGACGGTTAGCCTGTTGTTGTTGTATATCTTTCTCCTGGGACTTGATGTCATCAACTAACACTCTATTGTTCTTCATCAATTCATAACTGTCCAAAATCTCCTCCGTTTCTGGTCTACGGCCAACCTTAATAGCTTCAAAAATTTCCTCCTTGCTGAATCCCATAGCCACGGATAATGCAGTGACAACGTCATTATCCACGTTCTCCAGAGTGACGCTCTTTACAACTTCTTCCTTAGGTCTCAAATAGTCAGGGAAGCCATCCAGGAACCATTCATCCTGCATTATTTCACGAATCGTGATTCTGTTCAATGGATTAACAACCAACATTCTGGTCAACAAGTTCTTAGCACCAGGGCTCAAATCATGAGGTAAAGTGTAAACACCATTACTGATCTTCTTAAACAACGCAGGAATCAACTCATCATCAAATGGCAATCTTCCACACAACATAACGTACAAGATAACACCACAGGACCAAACATCAACTTCAGGCCCAGCATACAACTTACCTGAGATCACTTCAGGTGCAGCATAATTCGGAGACCCACATGAGGTCTTCAAGAAATTACCATCGGTCATGATGTTACTCAACCCGAAATCGGCGATTTTCACATTCAACTGATCATCCAACAACAAATTCTCTGGCTTCAAATCTCTATGCACAATCTTATGAGAATGGCAGTATTCGACAGCAGCAATGATCTGTTGGAAGAACCGTCTTGCATCACCATCATTCATTCGTCCGTGATGAACTATATAATCAAACAATTCTCGTCCTGCATACTCGATAACCATGATGATTTCATCCTTGGATTTAATCACATCGTACAACTTGATGATGTGTGGATGTGATAATAATCTCAAATAGGAGATCTCACGCTCGATTCTGCCTTGCATGTCTGACTTGGCTAATGTCTTTCTGTTGATAATCTTTAAAGCGACTCTTTGTCCTGTGGTTGTATGGTATGCTAATTTAACCTTACCGAATGAACCTTCACCCAACGTCTTCACAATTTGATACTTTCCGATTCTTTTCGTTGGTTGTTGCTGCTGTTGTTGTTGCTGTTGGGCTGACTGTGATCTTTGATGGTGACGGAAGTGCCCACCACTCTGTTGGTAATCCTCTGGCATGGTAGGGTTGTGTATTTCTGTTGTGAGTTTTTTGACGGCCAGTGTGTGTTAACTGTTATTATCGCAGGCACTGTTTCCTGTTATATTGCGTCTATTATTAGTTGAATCAATGTTATAATTCTGTAATATACGGTGGTAGGGGTGTGTTTGTGTGTTAGAGTACAGAAAGCGATTGTCACCATCACACTGAAATCCTGTTGGTTCTGTGTGTCTCTCTCTTCAGTTTTCAGTTACCGTGTGGAACATCGCCTTCTGCAAGTTTCTCGGTGGGTGTTCACTGTTCTCTGTTCTAGCCTTTGCACCGCGCACGACCTTGATCACGTCAATTTCTTAGAGTATTGGGGCACCTCCACTTTCGAGAATATTTTTACAATCTGGGGAATTTGTTATTTTGATGCCTGAAGATACGAATGACTTAAAACAGGTTAAAAAAAGTAAAAACTTAAGCTATATAAGAAGAAAATACATGGTATGACATGACAAAAAAGAAGAGAGAGAAATTTCCATAATGATGTAGAAAAATCAGAAGAAAGAAAAAAAGGTGAGGTGGGGGTGAAACAAACTCGTTAAAGAAAAAAAACGACAAGTATTCTTCTTGAAATAAACTCATCTCCTGCTACCCAATGGTACAGGGTACAGATAGCTCAAATCTACCTGAACAAAACATTAAACTTAACGAGTTCTAATTATACCGGCAGACATCAACACAAGGATCTTCTTATAAACAGCAGGGTTCTTCATATGTTCTTGCAAAGCAGCAGGGTTGTTTTGAGCCTGTTGCAAAATGGTGTTCATCACAGGATCACTCAAAATCTCAACAACTTCAGGATCTTTTTGTATTCTGGCCATGGTTTGATCATAAGTTTCACCATCCAAAGGAGCAAATCTTTGACTTAAAGCCTTTTGGTATAATTGATCGATTTCTCTTAACTGAGCAGAGTTTGGGTTAGCTTTGGCTTCAACTTCTCTAGCTTCGGATAAAGTATCGGCACACTTCTTGTATTCCTTGATGGCAAGCTCAGCATTGGCTTTTCTGATGTATGCCCTGATGAAAGATGGGTCGATCTTGATGGCTTGTTCACAGTCTCTGATGGCATCCGGGAAAGACATCAACTTGGCTAATGCGGCAGCTCTGTTAGAGTAACCTCTAACATCCTTTGGATTTCTCTTAATCATCTCAGTGTATGCCTTCACTGCATTTGGCCAATCACCCTTTGTGAAATATTCCTTACCTTGTAATCTAGCTTCTTCAGATTTTCCTTCATCAATGTATGCTTCAGCGGCTTGGTTCTTCAATGCCTTTTCGGTGGCTCTCAACTTGTTCAAAACATCAGGCATTCTGTGCTCAGTCAATGATTTTTCAAAATATTCAATGGCTGATTTCAAATCATTCTTCTTCAAGTAACAGTTACCAATTCTGGCAAATGACTTAGCAACAAGCTTGTAATCGGCTCTCATTTCTCTACCTTCATCAACGGCAGTCTTACAAGTGGAAATGGCGGTATCATAGTCACCCTTTTCAAACTCAGCGGCGGCTCTGTTATTCAAATAAGTGATATCTTTATGAGTATCCCAAGCCTTGTTATACAATTCAATGGCATCATCAAAGTGTTTCTTCTTGTACAGAGCATTGGCTTGAGCCTTGAACTCATCAGCTCCCTTCTTGGAGTCAGGCACTACTTCTTCAACCTTCGTCTTTGGAGCCTCTGTCTTCTTAGGAGCAGCCTTTGGAGCCTCAGCAGGAGGAGCATCAGGCATAGGAACATCTTCACTCGAAGAAGTGGTAGCGGAAACATCACCACCTGGGATACCATTCAAATCAACACCCAAGATACAAGCGACAACTTGCATCAACTTAGGATTGGTGAACATTTCCTGAGACACTGTGGTTGGGTTAGCTTGCAATTGGTGAACCTTGGCAACGATTTCAGGGTCTTTCATTAACTCAGCTGATTTAGGATTGGCTTTCAATTTTTCAATCAAATTTGGATCAGAGAAAATCTTACCCATTCCCATATCTGGCATTTGACCAGAGCCAATTTCTCTATCAACAATGGCTTGTAAACCTGCATGAGCAATCTTGTTAGACCCATCCAATTCAATAGCCTTTTCATAAGACAATTTGGCACCTTCCAAATCATTCAAACCGAATTGTGCAGCACCGACTCTGTTGTAACCTTTGGCCCAAGTTGGGTTAATCTTGACACACTTTTGAGCATCTTTCAAAGCTTCGTTGTATTTGTGGATGGATGTGTAACATGCTGATCTGTTAGAATAAAGAACATGGTTTGGTGTTGTTGAGACTTCAATTGCCTTGGTGAAAAGTTCAATGGCTTTATCAAATTGTTTGGCAGAAAAGGCCTTGTTACCTTGTGCTTTAAGTTCCTCAGCAGACATTTTAAATTTGTTGTGATTTGTTTGTTAACTTTGTTATGGAACAGACGGAATCGTTAGGTGTGACCGCAAAATTTGAACAAGATCTCTGGTTAGTGATGGTGCAAATGGCTCTTTTAAGTACTGATTCTGGACGTTGTGTGATGAACTTTCTAGAATTAACAGAGAGGTTCTTCTCGGTGTACGGGTGACTTGCTGCGTAATGGCTTACGTAAAAGAAACCAAAGATCTTGATCTGTTCACAGTCAATAGCTACCACATATTACCAGAACTACTAGGATTTTGAATTTGTATTTTTTTCCATATTATATATTTGTTTTAGTGTCTACATACTTCTTGTTTGTATACTCCGTGCCTGCCATTAAATTGGGCTGTGCACTACAAGTAACCGATTTCATCATCATCATCATCAATAGCTGATTATAGAAATATTGGCAGTTTCAATTAAATAGGTAACACCCATTGATAACCATTATTTATTATCAACAGCATTATAAGTTGCCATCCATCAACAATATTTCACGGAAGACCATAATTCTCACCCAAAAATCAATGACAATCTCAGCAACAACATCCAAGATCATCATCAAACAATTACATAAAGCCCTCCCAAGTTGAGATTGTTAATGCTGTTGGATTATTTGATGCTGGAAAGACTACTGAGGTAGTGAATGAAAACGGAAATGAAGTTACTTTATTTGATGAACGTATTACTCAAGATACGCCGAACGATAAACCAACCAACAATGCCATTTCAACCCCAAAACTGTTAAAGGTCCAGCCGGTCCGCGCCATGCAAGCATCTCTAAGGATGGTCAAACTTCTATTCAAATTTCCCCCTGTTCTACAATACTAAACATAAGTACAACAACAAGAAACAATGACAGTCTCAGATTAAGTCGGAATGCAAACAATACTTTTCTAGCAGTGAGTATCCGTGAAGATGATAGATTCAAGCTTCAACTGCCATCGAATGCGAATTGGGGAATTTTGATGCCACAATTGAGAGCACGTCAGGCATACAAATTGGAGCTAAGAGCATATTGGATTCAATCCATCAAACATACACCAAAAAATTAATTGATTTGAAAGACACAATGTATGTGTTTACAACATCACAGTTTCTACAGTTCCTTTCAATATATCCACTATTTTTGAAACTAGAATATAAGTCTTTAACTTGAGCTTACCTTCATTGTCCCGGTCAGTTCAAGTGTAATTCAACTATTTCGTTAAAGTTGGATGGAAAAGGGTTGTTCTACTTGTCATATACTCATAATTATGTTCACACTCACCGTAGCGCCGAGATTGTTGAGATAGAGAACATGAAAATGGTGAACTGAACTCAAAAAAACTTAAACCTAAGCCACAACTGCCAAAACTATCAGGTGTTCCCCTGGATATTCCAGAAGATGATCGATTCAAGCTTGAACCTCTATCAAAGTTCAGTTCCGCAGAACTTGTGGCAAAGTTGAGAGAAAGACAAACTGTATGAATTAGAGCAAGGAGTGTACTGGATTTAATTCATCAAGCGTACATCAATTTGATTGATTTGAAAGACAGAATACATGTTTTTACTACGTCACAGATTCTGCAGTTTTTTTTCAATGTATCTACCATTTTTGAGACTGCAATCTTATTGTACAAATTTATTTCACCTTTATTGTCTATATCGTTTCCACTGTAAGTCAAATATGTCATTCAAGTTTGATGAAGAGAAAGGGTTGTTCCACTTATCATGCAATCGAGACCTGTTCATATTCACGCTGGCACAGAGATCGTTTGGATGGCTAAACAAAATTATTGGGAACGTACGCATAAGGAGTTTAACTATGGAAAAAGTAACAATATTGATGTTCAACCAGATAGAGATAGTGAATATGAAGCCACTGATGAGTGTGAAAATGGTGGTTATAACAATCAAACACTAAGAGTTCATCCAACTTCGAAAACAGTTACTTTAAGTTTCCCTGTCCGTGAAACCATAAACCGTGAACGGCAACTCCAGGCGTCTTCAACAACAGTAAACGAACAGGCTAGTCAACAAGAATCGGTTCAAACTCAGGGTAATGGTGAGCCATCGAACGATGAAGGTGATGATCATTCTTTTAGTGAATATGGATCCTTGAACAGTTACTCTGTCCGTGACACCGCAACCAGTGAAAATCAACTCCAGACATCTTCAACAACATCTAACATACAATCAGATTGTGAAAAAAAGGTTCAAACTCAAGGTAATGGTGAACCATCGAACGATGAAGGTGATGATCATACTACTAGTGGCAATGGATCCTTGAATATCGACTCTGTACGTGAGAGCATAATTAGTGAACCGTAACTCCACACACATCTTCAGCCACAGTTAACATACTGTCAGATCAAGAGGAACCTGCTTAATCTCAGGGTCATGCTGAATCAGTAGATAGTGGAGATGAAGATGATCATGTCTCCGGTGACACTGAATCATTAAACACTGATGTCGCAGACGATAACACAAACTCTCAATATCCCGATACTGGTCACTCAAGTAGTACTGTGTCTTCACCTACAGAACAAATGTCTGAGATAGCTGCTAGAGTGATCCAAGCTTTGCTGTTGGAACAAGAGAAGTTCCCAAAAACTGTTGAGATGGTTGCGTTTTAGCAGGATGTAGATGAGTTGATGTATGATATCAACAGACTGTATCATCTTATTCACCGATGATCTAGTGGTGAAAACGTAAAAGATTGCGGTAAAGTTGATGGCCTGATTTAGAATACTCATTAATGTTGATTTTAATATATCTATTGTATTTTTAGGGTTTTTGTATAATATAGTTTTGTTTTTATATGCATCAAATTGGTGACGGAAGTTAAAAATATATAGCTCTAGCTTGGTAACTAGTAGTGTGAAAAGTTCTATATATGTTTAATACTGCAAGCTGATTCTGCAAGTTTCTTCCTGTGATATATGGATCCTGGCCATAGAATCATAAGATTCCAATATTCAGTATATTGGAGTTCCGGGCCGGAAGTGTTTTGTATATACTAGAAGTTATATCTGAGGTGTACGCTTTACGCGTACCATGGGTTGGATTATCAGGGCTAAAATTCCCAAATTGACATTCGGTCATCTTACACCTTGCCAATCTGAGCAATCTTACTGCTCACTATACCCCGCGCGCCTTTTCGGGAGCTTTAGTTCTGACAATCGAGCAGTTACTCGAACCATGGTCCATGCTGGCCGTGCCATACGGAATTTGGGCGTGAACTGTTAAGCGTGGATCGTGGACGTGAAATGAATGTTGTAAGGCTGGCCTATATCAAATCTACCAATTCTGTACCGGGAAATGATGGATATGACGGATATCATTTAGATTTTATATAAGCGTTAGTACTGTTATATGTGTTTTTAGAACGAAGAGGGTAATAAGCTAAATTTGAAGTTGATAACGTGTCAGACTTCAGTGCTATACTGTTATTGACTAGTGTATCAGATTTGGTCATGAGTAAACTGTTGAAAATGGCAGATATGTACGTGTCAGTAAAGTGTAAGGCAGTCTTAGGCAGAGAGACACGCGATATCACCAGGGCAGGCCACGGCCACAGTCTACAGAGTGCAGGGCTCAGCAAAAATTCTCTGTTTGAGTGTTTCTGTGTTGAGTGTTCGCAGTGTTTCCAGTGTTTGTTAGTTTGATTGCTACAGACACACAGAGAAAGACAAGTTGATACCCGTTGCCTGTCACCTGTTCCCTGTTCCCCTTTTACCAGTTACCTATTCCTTGTTGCCTTTTGCCATCACAGTCACTTGTTCATAACTATCTTCTAAGCCATATCACATACTGTATATTACTCACAGAGTCACGACTCACAAGCACTGATAACTTACAACTCGTTTACACTATCACTGTCATTTGGATTTGGTGTCAATAACTTCACAACGTCACCTTACAACATACAACAAACATCAAACAAACTCTCGTTACAACCTACGACAGCTCAACAACGTCACAGTCACTTCAATATTGTCGTTCTTTCACTTTACTAATACACATATTCAACAGTCTCATACAACACATCAACGAAAAATGATCACACTTCCCAGTCACGCCCCTTCCCATTTCACTTCCACATCACATTTTCAAAAGTTCATATCACGTATATTACTTTTCACTACCCTTCTCATACAAACAACAACTGCAGCATTCGTGAGAAGTTATCAATGTTCTGGTGTGGACCAAGAACAATTCTTATTCTCTTCATTTTTAACAAACTCCTCATTCAATGAAGATACAGGTGATTTATCGTTCCAGCTTCGAACGTTTGCTCTAGATGAAATTTTGGACATCAATTCTAAAACAAACATGTTCACCACATTACATGTCATTTTATACTACATGGATGAAGTCATTGTCGATGATTATCTACGGTTTTGTGATTATATAGAAGTGGAAAGATCAACTCATTATATTGTGCCAAGTGGTGTCTTTGAAGGGTTGGATTTTGCTGCTACTAGTTCCATTTATTTGAATCCTTTAGATGGTCCTTTTGGTTCTGAGATACCTACTCAGTCTGTCAGAACTGTGAATGATGATCCATTAGCCCTTTTGCCAACTTCTTCAACTATGAATCTTATCGGAATAACAACAGCAACCGCCTCAAGTATGTCTACCATTCCCCCATCTTTATACTCATCAGCCTCAGCTGTTATTTCTTCAAATAATTCATCTTTGCAGTCAAGTATAAGGAGAAACTCGTCCTCTAGTGCTGTCTCTGTGTCAAGTTCAAGTTCATCTTCAAACACAAATGGGAAAACTACGACAACTGGTGGAAGCGATGATCCAGATTTCTTACCTGTGGCAATTCAAAAAAGAGATTTGAACATCATAACAGTCACTGAACCACAAGTGTTAACTAGACTATCAACAGTGTACCAACAAGTTACAACAGCATCATCATCATCACCTATCCAATTCTTATCATCTTCCCCGTCATCCCACTCCTCATCCCATTCATCCTCGACAACAACAACGACATCATCATGCCCAGTCCTTAAAAACAATGAAGTCATTATAAACTACACTAAACATGTTGGTCATCGTTCTCGATTCGGAGCATACAAGATCCAACTTTCTGTCATTTCCCCATCAGCAAACCACACAGTGATTGGATGCACACATGCATACGTGAACCTCAAGCTTGATAACAAACTACCAACAACCATGGTTGCATTCTACGCTACGATTCTTGGTCTAATTCTCTTTTCGAATTTCCTCAACATCATGATATCCCCATATCAAGATTCCACTGATCCATTTCTTAAAATCACTGCCGCTATTTGCAATGCCCCATTATTAAACCAATTGTCTCCTATCTATACCGATTTCTGGCAATATTTGCAATACATGTTCTTCATGGCTGCTTTGAACTTGCAATACCCTGGATTTTTCATCCCTTTGATGTCCTCCATGCGTTGGGTCGGGTTGGCGGTCATGTCCCATGGTGTTCCAGGTGCTTGTTCCGGTGGTGTATATGAGACGATTTTCAGCGGTGGATTGAAAGCATTAACTTTGGATTCGTACAACAGTGACGCGTCTGAAAGTTGGAGAAATTTCTTATGGATTGGTGCCACGTATTTAGCGTTCGATTACTTGCTCTATGGCCTAACAACGGGTGTGCTGCAATTGATGAAACCTAAAGATGAAAGATCAAGTGCGGTGAAACATATGACACATTTGAGTTTACAGTTGTCTGGTGTTACCATCTTTGCATTCTTAAGAAGTTTGATTGTTCCATTTGTGGTTTATTCTACTTTTGTGTTGAGTTATGCTAGTGGGAATTCTATGTATGGTGGTCCTTCAAGTGATATTAAGTGTCAGACTTGGGCTATTGTCACTGTTGTTTTGTTTCTAGTGATTCACGTTATCTTGTTTTCAAACTTCACATTTCGGTACATTACCCCATTCCCAATCCGTTTCCCACGCTTCCTTCGTCATCCCCGTTCTTCATCTGATCCTGCTTCCTCTTCCCTTCGCACAACACGTACTCGGAACAGAGAAAAACTATACTCATCAATGCAAGTCCTTCTCCTCTGGCAATCCCTTTACCTAACCTATGACCCGAAACGAATCTCATTCTTCATCATAGACCACTTTGAACTATTCCTATTTGGCCTCTTCGTCGGCTCTCTACAACGTAACGGTGCAGCACAGCTCATCATTATCATCGTCATCCAAACCATATATTTCCTCCTTATCCTCCTCTGTCAACCATACTACGCACGTACCAGAATGAACAGAAACCGTATCCTCGTCTCACTTATCAAAATCATCGTTTCGATTCTACACATCCCCTTGATCTTCTCACTGAACAACACAGAGACGAGCAGAACCCGACTCGCAATCGCTATTTCTGCTTTACATTTGGCAGTCGCTGTCTGCTTGTTCCTGTGTCCTACGATCTTAAATTTATGGCGTTGTGGTAAACAATACTGGTTGTTCAAGAATGGCCGTGTTGTCGGTATCGAAGTCCCTGATTATCGTCGGAAGGGTGAGTTCATCGAGTTGCCTATGAACGCTGCTCATAATCAGAGCAGTGGGTCCAGTTTACAGTCGTTTGGATCATGGAGTCCGTTCCCGTTCCCATTTGGTCCATTAGGTGGGTCAGGAAGCAGGGACTCTGGTTGTGGAAGGGGTGATATGAGCTTAAATGGAAGTTGGGGTCAAGGTAGCGGACCAAGTGTTCCTGATGATAGAGGAAGTTTAACGTACTCTGATGTTTTTTCATTCAGTCAAACGAATCGTATTCAACTAAGCAGACCAAGTTCATCATCTGCTGCATCATCAATGGCTACTTCAGCAGCAGGGTTGAATTCTGAAGTGTCAAGTTCAAGAGATATCCAATTGACTGATCAACGTGTGTTGCCTGGTGTTTCTGTGTCGAATTCATATTTGCCTAATGTTTCTAAACTTTCCATGTCTCAAAAACGTCATCCAAAACTGCAAGGTGGTAACGGGGAGAAAGATTGGACTACGAGAGAAGTTGATTTGTATTATAATGCCTATAGATCGATCTTGGAACCTGATCCGGAAGTGAAACAGTTGTGGGAGGAAAGAGGTAAGAAGTTGGATCAGGCTAATTTGATTGAATTCCAACAACAGAATAGTGAAAAGAATAGCAATTTGTCTCAATCTCAATCTCAAGCTGGCAATCCTGCTCTTTCAAACACCAACTCCAACTCCGGCTTATCACAGAACAATAACAACGGTGCCACAAACAACAATCAAAACGACAACAGCAACAATAGTAAAAATGGAACTGTGCTCAACAAGGTCAACTACTCAGCGATTAAAATAGCCAAATTACTAGGTCTGAAAATCCAACCATCTACAATCCCTGAAGAAGATCCACTGGAACCTAAAGGTTTTGAAGTTATGAGACCTCGTAAGTTGGTCGTTAAGACCAACATTGGTGGGTTGCCTGGTGGTGCTGGTGTTGTTTCACCACTTCGTCCTCAGTTTTCTGTTCCACGTGGGTTGAATAATGTTTCTGCTGTTGTTTCAGGTACTGCCGCTGTTGGTGCTGGTTTAGGTGTTGCTACTCCAATCACGGTGGGAAGCAGCAGTCAAAGTCATATTCAAATACAGACACCATTGACTGTTGATACTTCAACAACAACACTCTCCAAGACTTCAACTGGTGTCAATGTGAATAGTATTGGTTTGAATTCGAGTCGTTCCTCAGCACACATCACTGATTTTTTGATGCCTATAGAAGCTGGGGCCGGTGGTGCTGCTGCTGGTTACGCTAGTTCATTCCAGTTTTCTCCAATTGAACCTCCTTCTGTTGCCTACTTCACATGTCATTCTACTCATGGTTCGTCAGGCTCTTCGTCTCCTCTTGTTGGGTCATCTGGTTCAGGATCAGGCTCAGGTTTTGCGCCTGGATCAGGTACACCATCAATTGTTCTGAGTCCATTTGACGACAGAAACGTTGACTCCGATGATGCCCATAAACAACAACAAAGACAAAGCTGGATCTCAACCTCAGGAGCAGGTCAAGCTAAACGAGCCACTGTTATCTCCACAGAAGACGGTGATATCTTTGCTGATTCGCATGTCCCATTTGATTTTGAATTCTCATCCAACGCAAACCCATCCCAGTCCAACCGTCCATTATCCTCATCAACGATTCAAATCCCACAACCACGTCCTCAGTCCTCGCAAACACAACTCCAGCCTACCAAACAACAGCAACATTCAAGACAAACAAGCCATGTTTCAACTGGATCGATGTCGATGGGTCCAGATTGGAGTTTGATTACTGATGGGAACGTGTGTGATGGTGCATATGATTCGAATGATGGGTATGTGTTTGGTGATGGAGATGTGTATGGGTATGATGGTGACGCTGAGTTTAGGTTTAGAAAGAGTGGAGAATTGAGGGTTGTTAATGATAATGATGATGGGTCTAGTGGAACTGATGGGTCAAGTTCGAAGTCTGGTTGACTTTTGATGGATGATGCTGCGTTGAGATGTTTTGTTTACATTGAGTGTTGGTATTGCATTTTTTTTTTCAGATTTGCATCCCATGTTTTTTTTATTTTTCTTTTTAATTTCTTGGTTATATTTCTTTAATACTGGTGTTTTTCTTTTTCGTCTTCTTCTTTCTTCTCCCTTTCCCTAATTGTTTTTTGTTTTCCTTCTTATTTTGCTTTATTGTTTATTTATTTTATTTCTTGTCATGTCTTTTTTTTCTTCCTCCTTACTCCTTTTTTCCTTATTTCTTCTTTAGTTCTCGATATTTGTCGAAAGCACCAGAGTCTAATTATTTATATACCCCCTTCTAGCTCGTTGAATATATGGTGTCTTTTTGATTATATTAAGTTTGTTGATTTGTATTTCTATATATATTCGTGTAAGACTCGACTAGCTGCAATCGTCCTGATCGGGAAAGTTGTCGATGGGTAAGAAATGAGCCGGTATCTCATTGAAGGAGGCCCCGTTTTAAGGCGATATGATCTATCATCCGACTCCTTCCTGATTGGAACAAGATGCAAGCAACGGCCGACATGGTATATATAATATATGCGTTCAGCCCTCTATATAATCACTACATTAACTCGATCACGTTTCTTCATAAACTTAAAACTATATGTCTAGCTTATAACACAAAACTCTATAAATAAAATATCAACATCAACAAGCAACTAGTACATTCACCAGTGCATGCATTCTCACTAGTAGATCATCAGTGGACGGGATGATACAATCTGTTAATATCATGCATCAACTTATCAACATTTTTTGGTAATTTCTGTTGCCCCAATAGCAAATATTGTGTCACTCTAGCTATCTCAGACATTTGTTTTGCCAGTGAGACCACAGGACCAGTAGGGCGATTAGCATCAGGATCTTGAGAAGTTGTGTCATCATCTGTGACATCAGTTTTCACTGATCCATTGTCACCGGAGACGTGATCATCTCGATCTCCACTACCTAATGATTTATTATTACCCTGAGTTTGAATAGGTCCTTCATGATCTGATTGTATGTTAGCTGTTGTTGAAGATGTCTTGAGTTGCAGTTCACTAATTATGCTCTCATGGACAGGGTCGATATTAGCATGATAATCTTCACCTCCACCGTTCGATGCTTGAACCATTTCTTCTTGGCTAGCTTGTTCATTGGTTGTTGTTGAAGCTTTCTGATCCTGCTCTTTACTGACTGTGGTGTCGCGGACAGGGTAACGTAAAACAACTGCCTTCGAAGTCGCATGAACCCTAAGTGCTTGCTTGTTATCACCACCATTTTCAAACCCATCATTGGGTTCATCCAAGCTATATCTTCCTAGCTGGTAGGATATCAACATTGGCACGGTTTCCATTTTTAAACTGAGCAATGCGCTTCTCATACTTTTGCTTGGCCATCTCAACAATATCGGCGCTACTATGAGTATGAATTGGAACACGATTGCAAAAGAGGCAAAACAGCCCTTTCTTTTCATCTAACCGTAATCGCATATTTGACTTACACCTGAAACGATCTGCACAACGAAGGTAAACTATATCTGAAGGCCCATACCGTAGTCACAAAAAAATGGTAGATATATTGAAAGAAACTGCAGAAATTGTGATGTTGTAAAGACAAGAATTTTGTTTCTCGAATCAATTAAATTGATGTATGTTTCATCAATTAAATCCGACGCTTTTGGATTCAATACATGTGGTTGTTGTTCTCTCAATTTTAGCACAAGTTCTAATGAGTCGAAGTTGAATGGCAGTTCAAGCTTGAATCTATTATCTTCTTGGATGTCTACCAAAGAACACCATGCTTTTGGAAATTGAGTAGTGACTTTCTTTGAACTCGGTTTACCAAGGGCTAGGAAACAACTTGTGTATCCCAATTTGGCCATCTCAACATTTTTGGGGCTACTGTGAGTATGAGCAGGAGCAATAACGTATGACAAATAAAATAACCGGTTATCTTGATCGAAGTTTAATGGAATACTGAACGTACATTTAAACCGATGAGCGCAATAAAGGTAAGCTGAATTTGGTAGATAATATTTGAGTTGAACAAATGGTAGATATACTGAAAGGAATTGTAGAAACTGAGATGTTGTAAAAACTTGTATTGTGTCTTTCGAATCCATTACATTGGAGTATGTTTGATGAATTGACTCTAACGTTCCTTGCTCTAATTTGTATATCTCTGGCTCGTTTAACTCTGGTACAAGCTCTACCCAGTTGACTAGTGATGGCAGTTCAAGTTCAAGCCTGAATCTATTATCTTCAGGAATATTTGCTGTTAAAATGTGTTTGGTTGGATCCCTAGTCCATCTGGGACTGGGATTGTTTTCTCTTATTCTACCCACGGATAACATCTCGGAACAGGGGGGGAACTTGAATGGAGCTGTCTTCATTTCTAGCGGTGTTGGGCATCATGGGACAGATCAGCTGGAATCTGAACACTTTTTTCGGCTAAATCGACATTGGTGGTTGGTTTGTCATTCAAAGAATCTTGAATATGCTCTCAATCTATGTGGCAAGCAGCAAATAATCTATCAGCACCAGGATCTTCAACTTGGAAGGGTTTCAAGTGACCGGTTTGACTATCTTTGGTGCAGTCGTTAGGAATGACATTCATTTCTGGGTGATGATTGTGATCTGTCATGAAGAGTGTGGATGTATGGCAAAATTGAATTTCGGATGAAGACGGTATATATGATGAATTGTGAGTGAAGTGTGAATGGTGAATCATGATGTTGTTTATTGATTCAGTGAATCGATCTGAAGCTACTGTGTATGGAAGATAGAAAGACATAAAAGTTCCGAGTCATGCAGTGGCTATAAAAATTGCGTACACTCCCAAGCTCAACATTAATATGTTTTCAACGTCGTTCGGGTGAACATGGTATAACCAGTTATGTATCAGTTTCGGTTTATTATAATCTGGATCTATCAACGATCTGTATATAATCATGTTTCTATATAATTTTAAGATGAGCCAGGCCTAGATATGTGCAGAGTTGATCAGCTCTTCCTTACATCAATGCAAAATCAATTATCACTATCGTATAAAACGCATGTACACGTCTAATTATTAAAAAGAAGGTTAAGATTCTTAATAGAATCTATATAAATCATATGAATATCACTAGTTCAATTCAAAGCAACTACTTTCTTCTTTGTCTTTTTTCATTCTTCTTCTCATCCTCATCCAACTTTCTCTTCAACACATTCTTCAACAACTTTGCATCCTCAATAATCTTCAACTTCGGCTCCCCATCCTCTTCACTCTTACAAGGGAACCCGCCATCCAAAGCAAACTTCAAAACATCAACTTCATTCTTCAACACAATCTTCGCCAACTGCTCCCTACCAAAATCGCTGTATTGTTCAGGCAATTCAAACCCACCACTCACGATCTCCTCGGGGTACTGTTCCAATCTAGCTTTCAAAACAGCATGCAAATCATCCAAAGCACCACGGTTCATCTTCCCGTCTTCAATCAATTGATAACACTTCATGATGGTTCTATTGACAAACACCTCAAACTCAGACCCTTCCTTACCAACACCACGCAACAGTTTCTTCAACCACTTGAAATCACTCTGGAATGCCCTGAACAATGTTGCGAGAACAGTGATCAAAATTGTGAGTTCCAACAACACCTCACCGTCTTTGAAAACTTCATAGCTTTCAATGACGATACTTCCTTCACAATCAACCAAAGTCATATCCAAGAATTCCGACTCGTCGATTAGTTCAAGCACGCCATCCACGAGTTTCGGGCTTGCGTTCAGTTTCTGCGATGTCTCGACATGTTTGGTTTCTTTAGAGAGTGGGAAGTTTAAGTAATGTTGTTTGATTAATTCAATTGGGATCTCGGCAAATTCGTGTTGTGAGTTCGGTAATTCAATGTAGCCGTACTTACGCAAGATTTCGGAGTTCGGTAAGTCTCCGTAGATGTTGTAGATTTGAGAGCCTGCAGGGATGTGCTTTGTTGCTGTCATTGAGAGTTTGTGGTTTGTATACTTTAATGTTGCGTTGAAAAGAGTGGTGTTTGCATTTAGTGTGTCTGCTAGTGGAACCATTGACTTTAAAAATGGGTCGTCTTTGATGCTGTTTGATTGTTCTTCTTCCTCATCATCTTCCTGGTCAGCTTCTTCAATGTCTTCTTCTTCATTGTTGTAGTTGGAGTCCTCAGCTTCCTTGTCATCATTCTCAGTTGGTTCAAGATCAGGTACTTCTTCCAACTCATCAGTTTCTTTCTCCAACTCCCCATTCTCCTGCAAATCAACTTCTTCAGACCGATCAACATCAAACGAATAACTCATAATGATACTAGCGACAACATGGAACTTCTCCAAAGTTAAAAACTCAGCCAATTCAACCACACCCAACTCCTCACATTGTTTAGGAACCAATCGATGATACATCTCTTCGGCTTCTTTCTTACCAACACGACTCAACACTCTAGATGGTTTCAAATTCTCCAACTCTTCCTCTTTCCAAAACATCAATGAATTAAACCCACCAGAAGGCAAAACATCAAAATAGGCGCTCCATTTGGAACTTGAACCATACATCATCTCATATGCTAACACCAAGATCAGAGATTCCCATTGTGTTAGGTTGTTTAGCTTTTCGGCGTTGTCTGGGTGCACTTGGGAAAGTTGGGAAGTCTCGATATTCAGAATTGCATCTCTGGGCATTTCAAATAGTACTTCATCTTCTTCAATGTCTTGTTTGGCTATTAGACCACGGCCTTGGTTTGAGTCTCGTAGGTCCGCTATTTCGATCTTCGGTGAGAGTTGTTCGAAGTTTTCAGTGAGCCATTTGTGAAATTTGTTGGTGTTTTCGGCGAATGATGTTGTAGTGTCTGGCATTGTTGTTGTTGGTTGTTTGTGGGATGTTTGTTGTTCAGGCAGTTTACTTGAACTAAGATTGATAGGAATATATTTGTGGATTTTTAAGCATTGCGGTTGACAGATGAAAAGTTTAAATGATGATGGAATCTGAGAAAAAAATAAGACAGATGAGCTTGGGCTCTCACGTAAGCGCTTATGTCATATGATGGCTGCCCCCTATAGGTGCCCCAATAATTTTGAACTGAGTTGAAATCAATAAACTGGACATGTAAAATTAGTGACAAAAAACTAGGATAAAAAGAAAATTCAAGAAAGGAAAAACAATTGAAAAAAATGCAAATTGTAGTAGTATATATGTAGTAGGAGAGAAGTCATATTGATATATCTATTAAAACTTTCAAAATCAGTTGACCCATAAGCATAACATACTTCAAAAAAAAATTTGACAAAAGTAGCAAAAAGAAACCAATTTCGAGAGTCTAGAAACTGAACAAAAACCGAAATGAATTAAGGAAACACAACAACACCGTGAATCAGAATCATATAATTTCAGTATTTATCATAGGACATGCATGAACATGGGGCATTTTTGTTCTGCCTTCTGCTTTAACAGCATGTGACTTGAAAATCCAGATTCGCTCTGTTGCTGAAGAGGAATTGAGGAGGACTATCAACTTTGAAACCAGCCAGCATGGACTCCAAACTATCTAGAAATTGAATAGTAATTTGAAACATGAAACTCTCAACCAGGACAAAATGATGTGTGTGTCAGTGAGTTGGCAAACACAATGTAGGAGATGCCAATCAGACAACACGATATATGTCCATCACAGAAAACTTATTGATTCAGCAATCAAATTCCAATCAGACCAGCCAGAAGAAACTCGTAGTTTAAAATCAAGCAATATTCTGCATAAGATACTCAAACAACGAGAAGAAAATCATAGTAGTAGTAATGGATCTAGTAATACTTGGTCCCAACCCCTTATACATCTCTCTGGTAGGCCATCTCAACTTCCTCTTCTTCCCCAACCCCAAATCTGCCCCCACTTTACCATCCCCACCACCATTCTTCATCAAAAACAAGATCCTGAACACAGAATCTCTCTGAACCTGACTTTTGACCGTATCCACTGGGAACACCGCAACCCAAGACAAACAGCCCGCCATGGCACCAGCCAGCGGGACACTGAGCAAATTAACTGAATCATGGAACGTTGTGTCATCGTGTACAGAGTTGATGTTTTGAATCATCAACTTGGTGGTTTCGTAGATCCCATAGAACAATCCAGAACTTAACCCGTCTCTTAAGAAATGGTATTTGAAACCAGAGTAAAAACCGAGTGGCCCCAAGTGGTGCAGGATTGAGCGGGCTACTTGAGGAAGTGTTGTGGGTAGTTGGGTTGGTTTGAGGCCTAGTGTTGAGGTTGAAGTTGATGCCAGTGTTGCTGAAGCAGAATTGGTCGTTGATGCCAGTGTTGTTGCTGCAGAAGTGGCTGGCATAGAAGATGATGCGATAGGTGAAGCAGAAGCAGAAGCGGAAGGGATGGCAACAGTAGTAGTTGACCCAACATTAACATGCTCATTATTAACCAGAACCAAAAGCTGTTGGAAAATCTTTGTCATTTCAAAAGGACAAGCAAACAAGCTAACAGTAAACCCAGCAATACAACCCGAGATCCAAGCCACAGGAATATTATTCACGACATCACACCATTGTTCCTGTTCTTTACTTTCACCTCTCTGATGCTTACACAATACCTCATCTCCCCACACTGGTCTCGTCAAATCGTCCACTATGGGCTTAGACATCGTATACACGGAAACACCAAATGAACGAGCAAACGAAGTTGAGATCAACGGGGCAGCAATGCCTCGAAATAGACCAAGAACACCTTCAGATTGAACTGTGAGTCTGAGACATTGGAAAGCGTTGTCAAAGTGGTGGGTTTGCATTCTGGTTTTCATGGAGTCGAGTGGGAAACCTATTGTCGTGGACACTAACGATGCTGAGTAGGACAAAATACCGGATTTGTAGGCTGTGAGTTCAGGTGGGAGGGTGAATAGCGGGTTCGTGTACACTATGTCACCCGTTATGGCTGGGATAGTTCTCTTGGTAGTGGTGTTTGATGATGATTGTGTTGAAACATGATCAGTGGTCGATGTCCGACTTTGATTTGTCGTCGTTGAAGAAGAAGTTGGCGGCACCGGATTAGACATCTGAATCGTTGTGCTCATGTTGAAATTTTGGTGTCGGATTAGTTATCTTTGTTGATTGTTGATTGAATGATAGGATGAATTGTCGGAGAAGAAGTTGAGAAAAGAGAAAAAAAGCATGCCATCCAGATCAAGATCAGATTCAACTAAGAGACTCCTTCAACGTTCACCTAACTCTGAGTCATGTCATCATCCCAGTGTCGCACATGGGCTCTTTACTCTATAAAATTCTCTATGAATTTCTCCCGGCCACCGGCTCCGGATCTTTCATCTCCACTTTGTCATGTGGGTGTGGCTGTGTGTGGCTGAATTCCATGTTTATGTACAGCCACAAGATCCACCCAATCTGGTCATTTGCGGAGAAGCTTGAATTTTAAGTCTGCATGACTCGTAGATAACCTTGATTGATAAGAACTTAATGACGCATGTGTTCCTCCATCAAGAAATTGTGGGTGATCTTCCCTTTATACTTTTCAAGGTCATCAGCAACTTAGCTGAAGAGCATCGATCGATCTATCAAGCTCACATCGACGTTCCTTCAGCCTAGTTCGGTGCGCTATAATATATATGATGGAGATCCGATATATTGAGCTGTAATATATACACGGAAAGCCCAGCTTTGAATATATATACAGCTAGACCCTAGAGTTAATAAATTAATATTAGAAGTACATGTTATAAAGTATGCACATTAAGAAATTATAATAGCTGCACGAAAACAAGCTAAACACTATAAAAAAGGGGAAAGAAAAACAAAGCACATGTAAAAAAGAGAAAGTATACACTCAAAAAGAAAGAACAACCAAAATACAATGGAAAAGGTATGGAGTAGACAGAAATAACATAATTGTATATCGAAAGAACTGAAATTTAAAATCAAAACCATAAAACTCATGTGCATTCTGTATATAACTTTTATCAATAAGATCAATTTGGATGTAAACCATGTATCAAAACAATTCAACTCATCACACTCACATATCAATAGTATCCTTAAAACTCAAAATATCATTAAATCTCAACCCATTAACATCAATATCCTCACTCAAAGACTCCCCACCAATCTCATTAACTAAACTTAAATCATCAGTAATTATAACACCGGAATCATTGCTGAGTTTACCTAATACCGTCAGTCCACCGACTCCGGTTGAACCTGATAAATTGACTCCTGAAAAGGAACGTCCATGGGTATGGGTGCTCTGGTCATTATTGTTATCTGTGTCCAGTTCCATTTCGTTTGAGTTGATGTGGGAATCTGTGTTGTTGTTGTTGGTGGTGGTGGTGAGGGGAGTGAGAGATGGGTTGACTACAGTTAGAATTGGTGACGATGTCAGTGTGTCGTTTTGTTGCTGTGATTGTTCAGATTGTTGAGATTGCTGAGATTTTTGTGGCCGTTGTTGTTGTGATTTCAAGAAATGCAGGTCTTTCGAAGCATCATGTTTCTTACTTTCTTTCACAGCAACCAGAATCAAACCTTTCGATCTAATAGACTTAACCAACTCCGGACAAATAGAAAGCAACTGATTAGGAACCATCAACCCCAACAAATTATTCGACGTTGTGAAATTAATAGCCAACTTAATTGACCGAGTCAACTGATCCTGAAACTCAACTCCATTCAGATATGCTGCTGAATCCTTATTAATGGAATCAATATTATCAATATTCAAATTCTGTCTTTGAGACAGCGACGAATCAATCTCAGCAACTTTATTAATTCTCTCTGCTTCTTTAGGAACAGGAAATCCATTCGCCGTACACGCATAGAACCCATGACGTTCATTGCAGAACTTGATACCGTTCAAATTGTAAAAAACAGGGTAGTTCGGTTGTTTCCAATTCAAGATTGTGCACACATTCGGATTATCCGATGACAAAATCAACGATCTGTTCTTGTTTTGTGTTCTGAGGTCTCTCACATGACAGAAAATATCAGTCAGTATAAGATCAATGAAGTTGTTCAATATGCTATCTGTCAAAGGTCTCAAATTTTTGAATGTACACTTGGACAACAAACTATGAGACGAAACACAGTATCCATTGGTATCGAAATACTTCAACTCAAAAGTCGAAGGGAAGAAAATCTCCAAATTCAACGAAATGTCACCGTTCACCAACTGTAAGAAATCAGAGAGCGGCATGTACAAATTGGACAATATCTTATCGAATTCATTGATAGCAGATAAATCATTCAAGTTTTCAAATTTAGCCAATAGTCCAACATACTGTCTATACGACTGCTCGGTCTTATAAACAATACATTTCAACTGATCGAAACTGAATGATGAAATAGGCATCTTCACACCAGACCCAATGTCGATCTGCCACAGAGGACACACTATTGGTGTACCATCACTAGCCAAACAAACATGGATTCTGAAATACTCACCACTTAACGAGGAAGCAGTGACGAACGAGATTGACTTCACTGTTCCTTCACTCTTAGCTGGAGAATAACCACCAAAACCTGAGCCTGAACTAGCACCAGCACCAACACCACCTGCAGCAGCAGATGATTTCCAATACGTGTCATACATCGAGATCTCCAATGGGATACCCGAGTATGGGTAAACGATAGAATAATTGAATTTCAACGAACCAATGTTTCTCAACCTGACGTCGAACAATGGAACTTCGGCATCACCGCCCAACTTAGAACCCGAGCCAGGGAAAGACGATCTGAGTAAAGCTGAAGATAGTGTAGCCTTAGCGATTAATCTTGTACCGAAAGTAGGGAACAATTCGAAATCGACGCAGAAATCATCAAACGTGTCAGTTTGGAAAGTGATTGTCTTCTCATTGTCAAGCACGGGCAACATGATATTTCTTGGAATCAAATCATTTTTCTCACAACTTAGTGTGATTCTCCCAGGGATAGAAGTCAAGAATGTGTCTTCATTTAACTGAATGGAGTTTCTCGAAGTGTAAAAAGACAACTTAAGGAAAATCTTCTTCTCTAAGAAATTATGACCGTATTTTCTCAATGGGATGATTGGAGGAGGCAATGAAAAATCAGGAATCATGTCCACGTTAGACAACTCAAAACTAGGAGCCAGCAAACCCGATGAATTAGAAGCATTTAGACTAGGTAGTGTGGGCAATCTAGGCTCCAACGAACCTTTGGGTGGCTGCAACGCAGCCCTCGCTTTCTCATGCTGATGTTTCTGTTTCAACGACTCCACCAACACATTCAACACCTCAACATTACCTTCCCAAATAGCATAATACAACGGATCGAACCCATTTTCATCTTTCAACTGGAAATCAGCACCATACTGGATCAAAACGGACGTCATCTTAGCAAACCCTCTAACGACACCATAGAACAACGCTGACCATTTATTCAACTTATCAACCTGATTAATATCAGCACCGTATTGCAACAGCAACGGAATCAAGTCCGTGTGTCCTGAAGAAGCGACAATATGCAGAGGCAACAAACCTTCAGCATTGCTTTGGAAAGACTTAGTTAACAATCTCTGTTGTTTGGCCTTCTCAGGTGTCCCGAATTGGGTCAATAGGATGTTCACGATCTCGGAGTTTCCGCTCTTGCAGGCCACATTCAAGGGTAAGTACTTTGGTTTGAGGTCGTCTTGTAATGGGAACCCGTTGGCGCCATGTTCCAAGAGTAGTTTCACTGAGGAGGCATGGTTGTGGATGATGGCCATGAGTAAAGGTGAGATGGATTCGTTGTCCATGACATCTAAGAATGCTGGTGGTTCGGTTTTTCTTTCTTTTCTTGTGGTGAAGTCGGTGTAGCTGAATGCTGGGGAACTGATTGCGGTGCTGAATACACTGTTGTTATCACCACCAATGGTGTTGAGCTCGGGTGATTTGGTTGATGATTCTTCTGTTACTGTAGACACACCGGATTCAGTAGCGTTCAGAGTGGTTTTTGAGTTGTTATTGTGTGCGCTTATGTTTGTACCTGTTTTGTTGTTGGTAGTATTGGTCCCACTGAGACTCACATCTTCCATTGCATCTGGATCCTCAGTGACGGCTTTCAATTTGTTTAAAATCAGCAACAGTAAATCATCTCTACCATTTTCCGTGACATAATGAAGGCAAGTCTTTCCGGAGACATCCTTAACTTTCAAATCTGATTCTTTACAATTTTTCAAAACGATTTCCAAAATCTCTTTTCTTCCTTGTTTACAACAACTAACTTCATGCAAACAGGTTCTACCATTCAAATCATCAACCATATCCAAAGCAATATATTCCTTGAAAAACTCATAGAACAAAACCAATGAATCATCAGTAATCTGGGCATTGAATATAAGCAACATGAACACTTTAGACAACGTGAATCTCTTGGAATCATCATTCAACTTCGAAATGATTGAACTAGTCCATTCTTTCAACATGATTTTCTGTTCTTCTTTATTCAAATTTGTATTCTGCAACGTGATCTCATAAAAATCAGTGTATAACTCATCGGAAACATTATCATGATGAGACACTGTCTTATCACCACTACTTCCACCACCTGAAACCGCATCATGCTCATCACCCAACCCAGGTGTCGTATTAGGACCAGGAGTACCAGATACAGAAATAATACCATTCATACCAACGTTTGAATCAAGTTCTTTCTTCTCATACCTCACGAACCCATCACCTTCAGCCTCAGCTTCCAACTCCATCAAATTATTAGCCACCAAATCACTCAACTCGATGATCTGTTCTCTATGGAACACAGGCTGAACATTAACCGCCGTGGTCAAATACAGTTCTTTAGTTCTTGACTTTGATCTTTTATCCCATTTCTTCAACACTTTGGTGAACCCTGATTCATTCAACTCCACAAACTGTTCCAAACGGTCCAAATCCTTGGAAAATTTCTTGAACCCGTCATAGAGCGACACATAGGCAATTGAATTTTTGGTGATGTTGTCTAATCGGCCTGCTTTGAATGCTTTGTCCTTTTTGGCTATTAGGATGTCTAGTCTAAGTTTCAAGTTTTTTTCTTTCTCGAGGTAGAAAGAGTTCACTTTTTCTAGTTCTCTTTCGAGTTGGAAGAAAAATGAACCTTTTTTGTCCTGTAGTGATTCATTCGGGTTGTTGTTAGCTATTAGTTTGTTGATTAGTTTCTTGAGTGCTTTGTAATTGATGAAGAATCCCGCATATTCGGGAAGCTCTAATTGTCTAGCTGCTAGATATTTACCAAACTTCCTATATTAAGAAAATCAACCATGATTTGTATGTTAGTAAACTGCTCTCCCTTTTGGGTTTTAACAAACCATATTGACTTGTTTCCGTCTGTCGTTTGTGCATGCGTGGTCATCAAATACAGCCAGCCATACGTCAAACCTTTGACATCGACATTTTCTCTGTCTGTCTCCGATTTAACAGTAAACCATATCCAACAATTCAATACTCAAGTCAAATAAGCATGTCCATATCTCCTTTCCAAACCCCTTCAAATGAGATTTCCAACAAATTACAAGAAGATCAAATCAAGATTCTAAAAACCAAAAACTCAAAAAAACCAAGTCATAATGGAAAACAAGTCTGCAATGGGAAATTGTTTCTATTTGTCCAGTACATACATTTCAAATCAATCAATATGAGGCTATATCACCAGTGGAATTCTCAACAACAACAATTGTAATATCTGTATGTATACGTTGTTATGCCTATTGATTCAACAAACTTTGGGGTATATGTTAAGTCGCTTGTCGTTATGTCAATTGTCCGACAGTAATAAATCAAAAAATCTCCAAGATTCAATTTCAATGTGAGTCTTTTCTTTTCTGTTCTATGCTATATGTGTATGTGTTATCTAACAACCAGTCAATATAAGTAACAGTTGTAGTGCAATGGTACTGCTCTCTTGAATATCAGATATCGGAACGGGCTGTACAGTATATAGTGCAAATTGAAAACCAAGAAAAAACCCAAGCCACTCAGACGCTGATAGCTGTTTATACTGTTCAAAGTGTAATGTATGGTAGTAGAGCTAGCTGGTGTTGAGGAACAGATAGTGGATTCTTCGTTCTTCGATGGATTTTGTATGTAAGTACCAGTTGATTACCATAGTTCAGTAGTAATAGATATCCCCTCTGCCTGTACATTTGTCACCTGCTAATTGAGCTTCAAGATTTCTTCGACAGTTAAGTGTTGGGTTGACCATATGAACGATATTGTATTAAGTACTCCCCCCTTGGTGCCTAATTGGTGGCCCACTGGGTGGACCTCGATCAATCGTCGCTAAGTGTTAAGTGGTGACGCACGTGCAATTCATTGGTAAATCTCTATTAGGCGTACGTCAGGGATAACGTAAGCTGGTGTGCGTCCCGATTGGGCATTTTTTTGCAGTCCTTTTTTTTTGCAAAAATGCAGCATGCATTGCCGAGGCAAACCTATTATCGAATCTGTGTATACGTGGGTATAAACAACATGACGTATGCACGTATATGTGAGCTTGCAACTATATAGGAACTAGCTGAGAACTGAAATATAATAATCAAGGTTAGAATATATATAAATAAAAGTCAAAAAACAAAACATGCATGAGCTTAAAAAAGTAAACTGAATAACTTAAAAACGGAAGAATGAATTTGAATTTGAATTTGAGTCGTGGATATCGATCGACCTAGATATATGCTAAATCATGCAAGCTAATATAATTGGAATATAAAAGGACACATATTTGAACATGCAAGATGTTAAATATAGAGAAGGACATTGGAGAATCATATACGTCTAAAACAAAATTGAATGGAATATTGATAAATATTAAACGAAAAGTAACAAAAAGACAGATCAAAAGACAAAGATATAAGTTAAAAATAGAAAGATGCAGCACATAACATAAGTAAGTAAAAGATTTTTGAAGAAAAACAAAACAGAATATAATTAAAAGAGGTTAAAAAGTTGAAAAAATGCAATTAAGTCTTCCAGTGATTGCTGAAGTTAAAAACAAAACAAAAAACAAGTAGAACAGAACGAAGAAAGAGAGTGGGGAATTAAAAAAGCAAGCCATGAAATGAAATTTAAAAACAGTAAACAGTAATAATTTTTTTTTGGAAATGAAGTTAGAAGAGAACGTAAATAATATAAAATGAATAGCCTAAAGAAACGTCACAAAACGGTAAAAAATCAGCTCTATTCATCATTGATAATTGATAATGATATGTTTTTTTTTTGGGATTTTTGTATATGTGGTATAAATATAGTTTAAATAATAGATGCTGATGTTGTTGTTTGGTTGATGACAATAAATAGTGATGCATGTTGTTAGTGTTGTTGTTGGCAGGAATATCGTCAAATCATTAGAAATTTTTTGTGGGGTAAGTTGAAAAAAAAAGTTGTTGCAGTTTGTTGTGATCATGAGCAACATCAGAGAAAATGATAAAAAATGGGAAAAAGAAAACAAAGGTAAGAAAAATAAAATGGTACCAACCAAGCCAGAAAGATAAAAAAGAATGATAATCAAAAAAGAAAAACAAAATAATAAGAATAAAACAGGAAATCAAAGCCATGGCGGGCGAAGCAGATGAATATGCAATTAACAATGCAATGAAAAACCAAACAATCAACACAAAAGCAGCAGGAGGTAATGATATAGTAGTAGTAAGTAAAAATAGCAATGGAAGCAGTAGAACTAATAGAAGCAATGAAAGTCAGCAGAAGCAGTAAAAGAATCTAACAGAAAAAAGCACAGTGGTAACCAAAACCAGAGATGAAGAAACCAACAAAAATGAATCCCATAACCACTACAAAGCAGAAGGAGACCCACCATTAATAAAATTCTCAAACTCCATCTCAACATCATCAATCCCACCAAACTCATAGTAATCACCACCAACACCAATTCCCATTCCCCCCAGTCCCATTCCACTTCCATCCACACCACTTCTCTTCCCAGCACCAGAACTCAACAAATCCAAACCCCCATTCACAGCACCACCATTCGAACTAAACACAGAACTAGGGACATTCCCAAAGATAGAAAACCCATCAAACTCCCCCTTCTCCCCATCTTCTTCTTCACCAATAGGCAAATCCAACAACTTAAACTTAGGTGAATTACTAACCAGCGTAGAACCAGACAACGAATCAATTGTCTCATTAGTCTTAATCAAACTCAACATCGTGTTTGGTGTCCCGGCACCAACTGTACTGGACATAACATCACCGTCGACGTCGATATCAACGTCCATGTCAACATCCATGTTGAGGTCCAGGTCCAGGTCGTCGTCTTCTCCACAGCTGAAGTCTAATGGTGAGTGACGAGATGTAGATGTAGAGGTGGATGTGGATGTAGGACGAGTGGATTGCAGGTGGTGTTGTGTGGTGGATGTACCATCAATATTGAAATTATCTTCGAATTTTAAAAATGAATCCAAGTTGTCTTCAACAGTGATTGATTCAACTTTTTCTAATGGCAATGAGCCTACACTTGGTGCAATGACCGGTTTGAAACGTCTTTGTGTTGGTTTTTGTTGAAGTTGCTGTTGCTGTTGTTTTGGTTTCTGTTTTTGAAAGGTTGGCAGTGGTAGTGAAGATGGAGGATTAGTTGCGTTGGTTGATTCAGTCATCACTGATGCTGGAGCAGCAGTTGATGTAGAGATACTTGGGGATGTGATAGTCTTTGGAGATGTGGATGTGGCAACGGCAAGTGCATTTGTGGATGGTGTAGTGTGACTTAGGTCCAGTAAAGATACTATAAGGTCATTGATATCTTCATCATGGCTTCTTTTTCTAGACATTGGAATTGGGTTCATTGGAATCTTGCCGTTGTCTGTAAGCATATCCATTGGAGATGTTGGTTTTCTGTGATTCTGTGTACTGTTGTTTTGGTTATGTTTGTTGTGGTCATGGTCACGGTTATGATTATGGTTGTTGTTGTGAGTTGCCGTAATTGTTGGTTTTGGGGTTATTGGGCTTAGCTTCTTTGGTTGGATAGGAGCAGGAATAGGCGGCACTGAAAGAGAAGATGGTTCATGGTGAGACAGCGTTGGAGAAACAGCATTAATATAATCAACTCTTTCTTTCTTTATCACTGGAGCTTTGACGGCATATGTAGAGACAGGAGCAGGAGATGGAGAAGCAGAAGTAGACTTAGGAGCAACAGAAGAAGAAGCAGTAATGTCAGTGACATCAGAAGAAGCAATTGATTTACGCTTCGTCTTTTGCAAAGTGATTTCATTTTTCAATGATTTCAAATCTGAAACCAATTTAATAACCTGTAATTTCAAATAATAATTCTCTTCATTAATTTTTAAAATCTCTTGCTTTATTGGATTTTTCAAAATTGATTCTTCCAATTCATGATCTCTTAACTTATTCTGACTAGCAGAGGCAGCAGCTTTAGCAATTGATGAAGTAACAGTGGCAGAAGCTACGAGTGACTTAACCGTAGGGGCACCACCAGCAACAACTTTATTTGAGATTGATTTGGTGATCGGGAGTAGCGGCATAGGATGTTGATGTTTCTGTTTCTGTAACTGCTGTTGCTGGGCCTGTTGTTGAGCCTGAGTCTGCTGTTGCTGTTGTTGTTTCTTAGCTGCTCTCTTCTTAGCAGCTTGTTCTTTCTGTGCTTTTTCCTTAGAACCAGTCACTTGAGATGGTTTTCTTCCAGGTTTAGGTCTTGGAGGAAGCACCCATTTCTTACTTGTCTTAATCTTGAACGCAGGAGGGTCATTATTGATATTGTATTTGTTCATCAATAAACTTGACCCAGCACCTGACCCTGAACTAGAACCTGATTGATGTTGTTGTGGCTGTTGTTGTTTTTGTATGAGACACGGAGGTGGTGAAGGAGACAACTTTGGACAGTTTGTCGGTATACTCATTGAAACAGAAGCCATACTGGGTTTCACAGGATGCACTTTACTGTTATTATTGTTATTAATGAAATCTAAAATAAGAGAAAGAGAAAGACAAAGGACAAACGAATGATAAGTTTTGTTAGTATACTTGGTGGTTCTTTAGTTTTGGTATTGGTTGCATAGTGGTAAAACACCAACGTTCCCTCTCGCTTGTATCCCGACATCCGAAATGAAAAAAATGTCGTCAGTGAAAGGCTCAATATGGCCAAATTGGTGAAGAGCTCACAGCTCACAAGCCTAAAAGGAAAATTTTCTCTCGCTCTGTCGCTGGTGGACGTAATTTACATCCCACTGTCCCACACATTCGGCTGGTTTTCAGCAAATCATAATATGTGATGCAATAAGAGTGGGAGTAATCTTTATGGATTGAGATCATTCATTATCACAATTACTAATAATTGAGGGAATGATCATGATATTGTATGGCGAGTTTCCAAGTGGCATGTGCTGTTGTAACTTGTTGTGTACAGTGTTCTGTGTTCTGTGTTCTGGGGATAAAAAAACTTGGGGTGAGACGAGCGAGGTTATATGAAAGGAGAGGGACGTGTGTGTGTGTCTTCACTATATGAATGTTGAAGTTATACATACTTGGTTTGAGAGTAGTTGTGGTCGTTGTTGCTGTTGTTGTGGCGGAAGTTATCGTATTAAAAGAAGACATTATAATTCGTAAGATGGGTTCGTAGAGTATATGTTATGTTGTTTTGGAATAAAAATAAAAGCTTTTGAGTGTGTCTATAAGGGGTGTGTATGTGTAAAGTGAAATTGAAATTTTTATGTTTGTGTTTTCGTTTGTATGTGTATGCTTTTCGTTTCAGTTTCTTGAAATTAATGGTATTAGAATGCAATATATGGTATGATAAAGTAATGGAAATTGAAATTGAAACTTAAGCAAACAGACAAATCATTGAAAACTTGGTGAAGTCAATGTTAAAGTTGATATGCGTAGGTGTAGGTGTTTTTTTGCACTTGTAAAACTTGTTGATTGCGCTGAAACTCTTGAATTGGGAAGCAAGAAGCTGAGACAGTTCTTGAGTGATGGTTGGGTAATGATAGACGATGGTATATAGAACAGTTAACAAGAACACGTAAGCCAGTGAAAGCAAAAGGAGAAGAGACAAGGCAAAACAAAATTGAAGATTGATTGAAGACACACTAAGTCAAAGTTGATAAGATCAAGTACCAGTCTATACACAACTTCCGTTGAAGGTTCACCAAATTAGTTGAAATTCGGGAATCAGAGTTGATATATTTGTCCTCACAATAAGGTAGTACGAGTACGGCGGTGGATGCATATCCAAACAGCGTCACACCCCCTCGCGCGTCCCTCCATGTGCCTGTCCGTTCTCTCTTTCCCCGGTCTCTTCCGTTATACAGCACAGCACTGCAAAATCTCGCGGGCCCTTAAAAATTTTGATAATTGTTTAATTGTGCGAAGTTCAATTGCGAATCGCGATGGAAGATTCGAATCCCATGGAACAAATTTCTGAATTCTACACCAACGTATTTGTTGCAACAACTTCATTGTTGCTCCACCATGGATGATATTGTGAATCATGATGGATACACGTACGATTTCCTTGCCCAGCTACGTATATAACGAAATGGCTGCTTTTTCAATCTAATCGATCTCTGAAAAGGCACTCTAGATTCACTTCAACCTAGCCAAGTGGCACTGTCCTCATTCCTCATTCTTCATGATTCATGATTCAGTTTTGAAGAAATTATAAAATTGAAATTGAGTTTCAACTTTCTTGCCAATGTAAAAATCAAGTTCATCGAAACTGAGCTTGTTGCAAACTCTTTCTTCTCCAGGTTTCGAAATTTTATTACTTTTACTAGCCTTGGCTCAGATGGCTTACCGGCGGCCCACCAGTTAACATTTCAACCAATAGGCTAGTTTTACACACAAATCATTCCTTCCAAGTTCCTTCCTTCCCTTCCCAGTGAATCGAGCCGAAGGCTAAAGCTTTGTTGTGAAAATCTCAAACCAAATTAACACAAAAAAAAGTTCCCAGAAAAGAAAAGCTGTGTAATTAGTTTGTTATTGTTATGGTGGATAAGCAAACGGCTCTGCTGCATATCATTTGTTACCTTTTTTTGTTTAGTGTCATTAACAATATCTGCCACCCCTGTCATCATTTATTTGTACACCTTAACTTCTATGGGAACCGTGACATCGAATGCCAACAAATCCAGGACCAAGACACAAATTGTCAACAACAAACTTTAGTCACCATCCTTTATAAAAATTTTCCTCCAGACTTTTTTAAACTCAACTCCATATTCCGCCGGCCGCGAGCTTCATCAAGGACGCCGTGTTGAAGTTTATAGTACCATGCTGTGAGCTGTGCCGGGACTCGGAGTCTCTCCAAACATTAGTACAAAAGGGTGCTGCCCATGCACCCACTGGAAGACTGGAGTCATAGTCATGCGAATCATACACCCCATGCATGTTTGGATAGATGGATGGAATCTGGATGGATTAACTTAATATAACTCTTTAGGAAACATTGGGGTTGAATCATTTGCAGGCTGAATTATTCCACCTTTCTGAAAACAGGTTGATCGATTAGATTGGAACGTTTATTTGTTTGTTTGTCTGTGTTTGTTTATCCTACAATCATCTTGTGTTTGTTTTGTACATAACACGTACGTATAATATATATCACTCGTGTATCAACTTCATCATGGATCAAATATATAGCTCGGAAGCAAGAAACAGCTCGAAGCTGGAACAACTTTTAACTCCCTCGCAAGGCTGGAGCTTTGCAAACACTGAATTATCCAAAGAAAAGGTTCTACAAATTTCCTTGAAAACAAATTAACACGTATATCTATAAAATGCATGCGCTTTTCTTTATCTTTGTTGCGATAATCAACTTTTGTGAAGCAACGGTAATTACAGCCTTGCATATATAAACAACAAACGAAGAGATCATGAATTGTTAATGCCAAACATGCAAACGTACAGACAACTCTTTCTCGTGTATACGTATCACCAACAAACACAGAGGCGAGCGAGCAACGTTCGGAGTGTAGGGGATTGAGCTCGTTAAAAGAATTGAGAAGATGTACGCGCGCTCAACGTTGTGCGCAGTTTTAAGCTAGCGAGACAATTGTTATGAAAGCGAGCGAGCGTCGACAGAGGGTTTAATCGAGCACGAGAGTATAGGATAGGCTGTAGCCGAATGAGTTAAATATGGCAGTCGAATTTGGTAATTTTGAAGCGAGAGAGCGAGTTGAAACGTTGAGCTGGGGATTGTTTGTATGGGGATACATTCAGCCTTTGGATGAATCTAGCTCAATGTACGTCTCACTTTTAAGAGGCGAAGAAGAAAAACGTGATGGATTGACTCATGAGTGATTGCTCGAGGCTTTATTTGTATCGTACTGACGATTACTCATTAAGCTGATTATTTTGGAGGGAGGAAGCTTCAAAGATCATGGGACATGTGCCATGTTCACAAGAAATTTTAATGCCACGTCGTCTTTCGTTTAATGTGGGTTGCCTAATTAGGAAAGTGACATTTCAGAAGAAACAAGATTAACAAAAAGTTCACATCTACATAAATGTAAATGATACAGGAATTTCCTGTTTGAGTAGGTAAAAACCGTGAAATTTGAATGGCAAATTAACAAATTTGAAAATTTCTTCATTATGGATCAATCGGATCAGATTCTTATTCTGTTTGAATGTGAAATGAAACATGCCGAATTGAGAAATTCCAACTTCCGCTGCTCAAGGCTCAAACTCACACATGAGAGCTGTTTTTAGATGGGGCACGACCAAACGGCGGGCCCCCCGTCTCCAGTCGATCCAGACTCCAGACACACAGACCGAACCGAGCTCGCTTGTGACTGAATTTGGTAATTCTTCTCCTGCATATGTTTTTTCAGGGGGGCAAGTTTTCAGCCAGCCTACGTGGGCTGGGCTCGCATTAAATCCACGTTTATACGCTTACGCGGTGATCAAACAATTTCAACGTACTGTGATCACGATTAATTCACAAGTTATACAACGTGCGCAACCATATATACGTAAATAATCGTAACAATTCAAGTCACGAGAAGCATGAAGCATCCCCGGATTTTTGAAATAGCTGGTACGCACGTACGTACGTACGTCAAATTGTACCGTATTGATTTTGCAGTGTGTTGAGCATTGAGTATATAGAGGCAGCCCCTCAATTTCAAATATGACGTTTAAACCGGTGGTGCACACACGCACTGCGGAATCAATCGAGCGCAAATTTCGAGGTCGAGGTCAGCGGTGAGCGCACCCACCCACACACGATCTCAAGAAAGACCTAGACTCTGTGTTATTGGAACTTGGCACTTGCACCGCAATCATGATTCAGTTGAATGGCAGCTAGGCCAGCCAGTGTTTTTGGTTGTTTGTTTTTGACTCGATCATGTTTAGGTACAGCCTTGTGAGCAGTCACCAGTTCGACCTGAGTTAAGAAGCTATAGTATAGAGGGAAAAAGAAACACGATAACTTTGAATTGTTTGATTACAGGTTGCAAGGGATCGGACGACGGAGGATCATGATTTGGACACATAGTATGGATGGAATGTGCACAAAACAATTGTAAGTTTGCAATTACTGGAAACTAAAAAGTTTGACACAACTTGGAGTACAACAGGTGACGTCGTTGTCGTTCATCCGTACGTAGTATACTGCCCAAGACCAGTCACCAGAGCCTGAACTGTCCCGCTCAACCCAATCACAAATCAACAATTGGTCATGGGGTGAATTGTTTTCCATTCATGCTGTTTACAGCCCTCGTTTGTTTTTTCGATTCATATACCAGCTACACGGATCGGATGCTTGTGGAATCAACAAGTAGGGTCGTCCGAGCACGGTGATGGGTACGTTAAGATGATTCATGTGTCATCAAGGAGGCTTGTTCAAGAGGGACGGACATATATGACTGACTCACTCTGGGACTTGTGCAGTAGCTGCAAACTAAAAACTAAAGATGCCCGCGTTTGTGTTGTGAAATTACAGTCCTTCTGCGTGCACGTGATCAATCAATAAGTTGAGGAACCGAATTTATATTTTCATGTTGATGTGTGCAAATTCCAAGTAGTTGGTTTCCACATGCACCCCGGGAATTATAAGCGGGATAATCTTTCGATATATGGTTTTTCAAATGGTATTGCATGTTTTGTTTAACTAGGTTGGGTCGGCTGCCTTAAATTCTCGCGAGCTTTGTGAGCCTGCCGCTTCATGCATTGCAAGTCGAACTTTACTTCGAGATCAGCAGATCAGTGCGTTATCTTAATTTGAGATCTTCGAGGATCATGGGAAGCTGGCTTATCGTGATAAATTTGGGATTTCATAATTTGAACATGTGATATATATCATAAACAGCTAGTAACCAATATATTTATATCATGAGTGCGTGTGCCGGCGCCAAATTTGCCTTTTCGAATTTATAAAACCACCAGCCCAAACGTTCATGATCAATGACCATATCTCATAAGATCAAGATCATGATTTTCAAAATGATTTCCGGGAACAACTGTACCCATACTCCCATTTAATACGTAATTGTTGATGTTGTTTAAAACTCGGTGACATGAGGTCCGTGGAGCTTCGTTGTTTCATCATCCGTGCACTTATTTTGACAGAGAATATTAGTTGGCACACTAGGCCGGAGCAGAGCATAATCTCCGGTTTATATACAAATATTTGAAAGGATTCAAATTCAAGTTTCTATATACTCTCAATCAATAATTATCACTGCAAAGCCGTACGTTGATCTCAACAATCTTGTTTATATACCAGTAGTTCAAGACTCTATAGCTCTTCATATAAAAAGTCAAAGAAGTACGCTTCTGTATCTTGGAAATGTGAATACTGCACCCAATCACACGTCTGATAATGGTCAACATAAAGTTTATCTTTCATAGAAGCGATAGTTTCTCCTTTATAATCATCAACAACAATGGTTTGGCGGTAGCACAACTCCAGACCGAAATAGCTAATTGAATTGGGAATACCATCTAGAACAATATAACCAGACATCGCAGAAAACTCATGTGGGGGTAAAGGTGGATAGTCATATTGTGACATAAATGAGCAAAGACGAGATGGGAACTTCACTTTTCTGAAATCAATGGAGTTACATGATAGTGTGATAACATGAAGGGAACACAGATTGGTCATATTCGAAACAAAGGTGCTCAAAAAATGTGACAATGGTTCTTCGTATGATGTCAAGTCAATGTGAAGATCCAATATACCTTTTGAAAAGCAACCGTTCAGGTGTTCCGGCGCGGTGTATTTCAATACGTCGACAGAAGGAAAAGTAGAAACGTTGAATGATCCAGTATTGTTGGGGTAGTAAAAGATGAGAGATGTCAGATTTGTAAAATTTTCAAATGATAAAGCATCGGGGCAACAGGTAGTGATATAGTTATCGATGTCGGTTCTGAAATATCCATCGGTTTTGATTTCCAAACTTTCTAGATTCTGTGGTAATTGATCAATGAAAGACTGTATTTCTGGTATTGAAAAGTTGTTCGAAATTTGTAAAAACTCTTTTGTAATGGCATCATTCAGATCATAAACCCATGAGGATACGGAATCTTCGTCAATGTAAATAGTGTATATCTGAATCGAGACTTCTTTCAAATGGCATAGTTGGCCGATGTTGAGGATTGTAGGTAAAGTCAATCTACCCAGATTGCCAATCAATTTCAGCGAACGCAACTGTAAAGGTAAATGAATGGAATTATCTAAAGCTGATGTTGTGTTGTATTTGCACACCTCAATTTGAATGTCTCTCAATGATTCCGGTAAATTGGAAAAAAATGATTGATTCAAATCACATTGAAAAAGATATATTTTTTTCAGGGAAATTGACATAGAAAAGGAAATCTCGTGGTGAACAGAAAAAGAATTGAGTTTGAGAGAACGCATGGTGGAGTTCGGAATGTGGATAACGGGAGATATATCACTCTTTGATGTATGTAATGAAAGATGATCGAGACCAGGAACACGACACCACTTTTCAAGGTTCTTGGCTTCTTCAATTGTCAAAGGATACCTGAGATCAAAAGGAGGAAAAGATGGAAATCTTGAACCTAATCTCCACTCGGAACTGGCACCATTACTGGATTCAAATGAGATGAAAATGTGCATGTTCACTTTAGAATTCTTGATAATAAGATTACCCAACTGGACCCAGTAGTCACTCATACTCTCTTCTGTTATTCCCATAGGATAGAGAAGTATTCTCAGTTGTTTCAGAGCATGGGACTTGTGTTCTAAACCGTGAAGAATTTCTTCAACCAATGATATTTCACCAACTTCATACAGATGAACTGTTAATTCTTTCAAATTATTGAATTTGCCCACTATTCCAGAAGTTTTCAGACCTTGAACCCTATCAGTCCAATTGAGAGAATCGACAAACTTAAGCCAGACCGCATCCTTGATTTCAGAATAAGCACCTTCATAAGTCACTATCAAATGAACCTTTTCACATTGAAATTCAATCAGTTTCAATAAGTTACAACTGGGCTGGCAAAATCTAGCATCATTTTTCAACTCGATAGATTTCAATGATACTGATCTTGATGAGAGGAAGTTGATCAACTTTGTGTTATAATGATATTTATTAAAGTCTCGTAACACCAAATACAGCTCAGCTTCTTCAATAGCCATGCAAATGATATCATCAAATAGATCATCATATCCGATCAAGGAAATCAATTGGGCCTGTATGTTGTTGGAACCATACAATGATCCGAGTAATCCGTACGTGTTATGGAGAACGCAACCTTCAGCTATAATATCATCAGTATCACGTATGGAAAACAGAAAATTCACAATGATGAATTTCAAGATATTGCATTGGATCTCAATTGGAAGTTGGGATGTTAACGTGATTGCAGTTTGAATTGATCTTGAAGAGGGATATGGAAAAGGAGGTGTCATTGGTTTGTGGAATTTGATCAGTTCAAGAAAATTGGGTACGCTGTTGTGTCATATCATCAAAACACTGGATATGAGAACAGAATTTGATCAAGCAAGGGATGAATTCCGGAGGCTTCTTGTAAGAATCTAATCGAACTTAATTTTGTGAGCAGATCAAACAAACACACCCTTACACAGGCAGTGAGAGATCAGAGAGTGGATTGTGGGGGCGCAAAATTTTTAGTTTGACCGAAGTTGGATCCGATACCCTAATTCTGTTTCGTTGTGTTTCTGCCTCCGTACTACAAACAACAATTCAACATCTCCAAATTAATTTCGGCTTACATTCATAACCAACATAACCAACAATTATTCAGGGGCAGCTTGAAATACTGTCTATTGTCCAATGAAGATCCAAACATGCACTCGGAGTTCTGTTACTCTTTACAAACTGTGGCTTACAGCCAATCATGATTCCTGACCAGCGAATGAGCGGCTAATTTTATTTGCTTATGCACTTGATCGGCGCTTATTTGGTTGTTTTATAGCCAGCCCTACGAATTAAGTTAAGCAATTTGAATATTAAATGATACGTGTTATAATTTTTTATAACTGCACAATCACGATCTGACTCCTTAAAATAATAGCCGAGTTAGATATCGGAGAGGATATGGATACCGGCTAATTCGAACATATGTATATTGAAAGCTCCAGCCTAAATATATTTAACCCGATATCTGAATTCTTGCGAACAACTATAATATATATAAGTCTTTTTTTTTGCTTACAACAAGATGTATTAGAGGCCCCCGACGGGGCGTTCTTATTTTTTCGTGGGATCGTCCAAAGTTGTCGCGCGCTTAACTATGGAACAAACAGTTTCAAATTTAGACGACCCATACAAATTGAGCCAAAATGAGCTTGCAAATTTGGACGATTCCACAAAAAAATTCAGAAGGGGGTCCCTCTAAAACTAATCTTAACTGTTCGTAGATTTTTTTTGTTGTTTACATGCGTGAAAACCAATTTTTTAGTATCTTTATAAACCTTACAATATGGTGATTTCAACGAATGTTTGATCTCTATTCTTACTTGGTGGGAAGTTGCTCAAAATTGGTAATGATTGAGCTGCTCTTTCAAACTACAAGTTTCGATCTGAACTTTTGCGAAAATGCAAAAATGGACGGTCTGCAGCTGTAGATTCACAACACAACACAACAACAACAACAACAACAACAACAACAACAACAACAACAACAACAACAACAA
>JAKTRY010000035.1:0-69050 GCA_030579935.1 Ambrosiozyma cicatricosa | reverse complement strand
TAAAAACACAAAAACAAATATAAATGAAAATCAACCAATTGCGATATAATCAAAGGGCAATTGGGAAGTTAATAAAACGAGTTCGGTAGAACTAAAACAAAAAGGATTAGACCAATTTCAGGTGGATGTAATATAACTAAGCTGTAAATGAAGCTGAACCAATTAAGAAGTTATTTTAACATGCAATTTGTCTATACAGCGACACAGACTCTATATGTGTCAAGGCAAATCAATTCGATCTAAATTCAGGTGTCATAGGCTATGACAATGGCCAGTTAGAATTAGAGAACACATTTATAGAACTTGTGTGTGCAGGTAAAAAACAGTACATTGGCTCATATTTGTCAAACGGTCAAATTCATTACAAAAAACGTTTCAAGGGAGTGCCTGTTCAATACATAACGCCTGACCTATATCTCCATCTTATTAAATGTCACAGCTGCACAAATTCAGTTCCTCAAATTCCGTCGTGAATGGGGTTCTATGCGAGGATACATAGAATCTAAAAATATAACGATGACAACCATTTTTAAAATATTTTATAAAACAATCCAACTAAACATATAATAGAGATAGGATTTATATCAAATTTTTTAATAAGAGAGAAGAAGATGTTTTTTGAAGAGTCGTCATATAAATAAAGTTTGGCTATGTCCCAGGAATCTGGCCAATAATTTAGTGTTTACCAGTCAATTATCCATACCGACAAATCATATTTGACAATTATATTATGGAGATGTAGGTCACCAAGTGATAAAACTAAATTAGTCATTTCAGGTAAAATATTTGCAATTAATTCATGAGGTTTTGATTCTAATATACTGTTTTTGAATACCGTGCATGTGTACTTTTGTTTAGGGTGGTAGCCATATATATATATATATTGAGCTTCAATTTTTGGAATTACTGGGTTCTAAGCAAGTTACTCTTTACCTTATATAGCTGCTTGAACTCATCGAATTTCTAAATTGATAAACATGTAGTTAGGGATCGAAGCTATCTAGAAACACTCAACTTAACAATATGAATGAGAATTAGCAAAAAAGACAAAAAATATAAAGCAAAATCGAACAGAACTATAGAATAGTATAATCAAAGCACAAGCTAATTGAATCTAAATCTAACCGCAAACTACCCTACCATCTTCAATATCTACTCCAGAAAAACACTACAACCCAACCCAATCCCTCAACAGCCTAACAATAGGGTTAATAGTACTCAAAACAACCATAAATGTACCAAACAGAGTAAAACTCAACGAACTAATAGCAGCAGCTCTAGAATCCACAGTCAACAAATGAGCCGTTGAAACCGCGCCACAAGTGACACCCATCGAAACACCACGACTCACGAAATCATTTTGTCTCACTCTAAACATCTTAAAGATAATGAAATCTCCACATAAGACACCAAATATTCCACTGAGGATGGTCGTGACGGCCATCAGTTGCACTGAGCCACCTAACGCCTGAACCAATGGTGTTCCTAGTGCCATTGTGACACTACGGCCGGTGAATCCAAGAGAACGCTCAGGTGAGATACCCAAGGCGTGGCACACAGGCGGGTGGATGAAAAGTGACATGAATGTGGCCACGATGATGGGTGGTAAGAGGGAGAAGAAGTACTTGCGTAAGTCAGAACGGTAGTTATACATAGCCAAAGACAAAGAGACGATCGACACGTCCATTAATGAAAGCAACACATCCCCCGCTCCTGGCCAACGAGGGTATGTCTGAGGCTGGAACAAGTGGAGGTAATTACGGCCTGTTTTGTAGTGTTTTATCGAGGTTTTGAATGCCGGGCTGGATTGTGTGTGGATTAGTGTGAATATGTAAAACACGAGGAGGGAGAGTGAGAATGAGATGAGGATAGGGTGTAAGAACCGTCTTTTGCGGGTAGAGAGAAGCATGCATGCTCGGAATAAGAGAACTGCCGTGGCTAGTTGGTATGGAAGTTCGTAGCCTGTAGCGAAGTAGATTGGGATGCCGATTATGAAGAGGAGGAAGTAGATGAGGAAGTCAAACCATTTGAGAAGCCATTGTGAGATTCGGTCTGGTCTGGTGAGTGAGGGTTGGGGTTTGGACTCGTCTATTGTTTCGGTGTTTGTTGATGGTGCTGAGAGTTCCATCCCGTTTTTGACGTTCTTGGCATGATGGTGATGATAGACGATGTCGGTGGTGGAAGTAGAAGTGGAACTGTCTTTATGTAAGTTGTTGTTGGCGTTGGATGTTTGGTGGGAATCACCATCTGGATTGATTATCTGAACATGGATACCCTTACCACTTTGTCTGGTGACAACTCTAGACAATTCCCGATTAGTTGCAATTTGTTGTAATGCGTAACCTTCATCGAAACCTCTTGTAGTTTCATCCATTCCAATACTGAATATCTCTGCATTAGCATCTGCCATTGGCTCACCATGATAACTTTCCAATTCATGCTCATGTTCATACTCATGCTCATGCTCAACATTGGATCTGGTTTTATTCACTCTTGGATTTTTCTCAATATCAATGTCAGTTTCTGAACCAGCAGAACCACCCTTACCATCTTGAGCATGAGCTTCAACATCAGCCTGTTGTTTATCATGATCATAAGTGCCCAACAAAATCTGCAAAATCCACACAAAATAAGCCATAAACCCAAAACTGAAAATATAACCAACCAAAAACACAGCCGCAATAATAAACGCCTCCTTAACACTAACTTTATCAGCCAACACCAATGTCACAAAAGGAGGAGTGAAATAAATGTTCATCCAACGCAATGAGAACCCACAAGGGATATCCAGCAACCGTAGAATATAATATTGGGTTTTATCCTCACCGAAAATCCACGAGTTGATGGAAAGTAATGCAAACACGAGTAACATGAGACACACTGATGCTGGGAAGTTGATTGTTGTTTGTTTGATGATTTCATTTGTGGCATAGAGTAGTAAAAGCATTAGGATTGTTCCTACTGCTACAAAGATGTATTTTTGGAGGATGTGTGTAAGGATCGGTTTGAAGGATTTTTGGAGGGCTAGTTTGAGGTCTTGGAGAAGTGATGGGTTTGGTGATGGGGCATCATTCTTGATTGATGTAGATGTGGTTGTTGTAGTTGATGGGAATGGAGATGGAGATGGAGACGGTGTTTGTGTTTGTGTTTGTGTTTGTTGTGAAGTTGGTGATGTTGATGAGGATGGATTTTGGAAACCGGGCACTGTTGTTGTCATGATGGTGCTTAAATGCCTTGGCCTTTTTTAAAGTAGCGAGAATGACAGACGGGTGAGGGACACGGTGGGGATAAATGTGAGGGCTGAGAGGGCTGAGCGGACTGAATGTAGTCAATAAGATGATTCAAGATATCGTTCGTTAGAAGAGACAAGAGTGAAGAATTAAGAGTGAAGAATGAAGAGTGAAGATGAACATCGTTGAAGTGAATGTAGAGTAGTTTTATATGATTGAACAAAATCAGATTAGTTGAAGTAGTATAAAATTTAAATATGTGAAAGAAGTGGGATAGATGATAATGATCAGTGATTTTCAATGAAAAAGAAGTGTGGAAAAAAAGGTCAAATGGAAGTGCCGATATTGTGAGAATTGAGAGACTTGAGAGACTTGAGAGACTTTGGGGGTTGGCTGGGTTGCTTAAGATAAGAAGAAAGTGTGGGAACAAAGGAGGGAGAACGTGGGATGAATGGAGTTTACGTGGGATACAAGTGGGATTCTGTGGGAGTATATGTCCGACTTCGGGTCTCGGAGACTTAATTTGAAATTTGAAATTGATGGGATTTTTTGACCAGAATAGGAATAGGGTAGGGTTGGATGGTGCACGGGTTTAAAATTAGGTATCACCGCCACTGCTCACGCAAGCAGTTAGCTAATTGCTCTGAACAGCAAAATTAAGAGCAAGCTGTGTCTGCCATTAAATTGGGTTGTGCACGACAAATAACAGATTTCATCATCATTCAAATGTTCATGAAACTTGCTTCAATTTGTTAACAAGCGTGGGTTTATATACAGGGTTAGCAAATGTATTGTAGATCAATGACACAATCAAGTGATCCAGCTTCAACTTTGCAGAGATTTAAGCAGCTTTGGGCTTTAAAATTATCCAAAAGAGAAGACTCACTAGAGTAAACTTGTTTGCTGTGGTGTGGTGTGGTGTGTCAGTAGCAGTGAGCACAGGTACATATTGTGTAGATTGCTCTTACTTAGGTGAGTTGTCATATATTAGATTGTTAATGTTAATGTTAATGTTAAACACTGAACAGTGAAGAGTACACCATGAGCACATAGACCTACTTACTGAAAACCGCCAACTGTTCAAAATACAACGACAAATTAGGTGTGAAGGTATACCAGGCAGTATAGGCAGAGCTGTTCCATAAGGTTCCAATTATTATACTACGCTGAAGTTGTGAGACATGTGTCCCTGTTGGGATACTATGTTCCTCATTACTTGCTTTAAGGGGTAGCTGATAGTAAGTGGGCACGTGGCGGTTACACAGAACACTGCATCACCCCTGTTGCAGAATGATGAACAGGGCTATGAATAGAAAGCGATACGCGCTTATTGTGTTGTAATTTACGTGGTGAATTTCACTCTTGTGTCTGATTGTGTCTGAAAAGAGAAATCAGAAAATCAGAAAATCAGAAAATCAGAGAAGAGACATCTCCAAAGTTGCAACCTACCTGATCATCACTTTCAATCACCCCAGAACTCAGTGCTCAGAACTCAGTGCTCAAAACTCAGTACTCAGAACTCAGTACTGTCAACTGCAAACCTTTGTGAAAGAACTGCTATTTCTGTATTGCCGAACTCCGTCCGTTCTTTCTATACCAACTTCCAACAAATACCCTATAAAGTCACCACTCACGAGTCACTCGTGCTCACACTCTTTTTCTGTCTTCATTTATCTTCAAACTTCATCCAACAAATTACAACGAACTAAATATATCTATCAACTAAATACCGAATAATACATCACAACAAATACTACACTACACAAACTCACAGCAAAGATGGTATCACTTACGAAATACTACAGATTTTATAGAACAAGATTCCAAATATATTTCAGAAACCACAAAAACAGAGTATTAGGACTAACAACAGCAACTTTTCTTTTCCTATTCTTCTTCACCTCCGTATTCTCCAGTTCATCAAAGAAAAACATCATCAAATCAAACTACACCTCCTGGCTCAAAGAATTGAGTCTTTCATCAAATGTTAACTCCACATCATCAAATGCAGAAACAGGTGGTGTCATCTCAGACTCACTCTCAAAAGAATCTATCCACATTAACAGAGTCAACTATTTCAAATCGATTTTCCAAACTTTTGAACAATACCAACCTCAACATAAACTGGCTGAGTTCACATTCGATGGTAATGCATTCAACCAAGATACTCAACTGACAAGTGATTTCTTGAACCAAATCGGTAGATTTGCACCTGACTTCATCAGTGATTTGAAACAATCCCATTCAAATTTCGTGAGAAACATTCCTGAGTTCAAACCAGAACTGTTGAACTATCATGGAGACGGTGTTGTGTTCTTAGGTGGCGGAGACACGACTTGGTTGTCTTTGATCGCCACTAGAATGTTCAGAAAAATGGGAGGCAGTTTACCCGTTGAAGTGCTATTGCCTACTTATGCCGATTACTTGAAAGACCGTGAGATTTGTGACACGTATTTGCCACAACAGAACGCAAGATGCTTGGTCGTTACTGAACAATTGGGTATTTCGAGAGGTAAAGAGGAAGAATTGTTTTATGAAGAATTCGGCATCTCGGATGTCACGATGCAGAAATCATTAGCTATCTTAACGTCAACTTTCGAAAACGCTATTGTGTTAACTGGTGACTCCATCTTAGTGAAACCACTAGATGACGATTTCTTCACCACTGAACCATTCACCACTTATGGGTTAATCAACTGGCAAGATTTCACCAAGAGATACACCTCACCATTATTCTACCAAGTCGCCGACCACAAAGTGGACACCATGCGTGTTCGTGATGGACCATTCGAGTTGCCTGAAAGCAGACAAGTCTCATCAAGAAAAGCCGACCAGTTGTTCCCACTGCATGACAGAAAGGGTACCATTCCAGACAACACGAGTGATGGTGGTCTAATGGTGATTAACAAAGAGAAGCATTGGAAATCTTTGCTTTTGGCAACATACTATAATTTAAACGGTAACGCTTGTTTTTACCAGTTGTTGACCCAGAGTGCGAATTCTGCTGAGAAGGAGACGTTTGCTGCTGCGGCTACTGTTTTAGATATCCCTTTCTATAACGTCAAGACTAATGTGGAAGCTAATGGGTTCTGGTACAATAACGAGTATCGTGGTGTTGGTATGTTGCAGTTTGATCCAGTAGTGGACAATTACGCAGTGCAGGAGTTCACGGACAAGTATAAGGATGAGTCACCCGAGTTTTTAACAGATGGTAATTTTAAAAATTTCATTAGTGAGTCAAGTGAGAAAAAAAGTGCAATGTTTTTCAGAGTCAATTATCCTAGATTGTTGCCTATTGAGTTAATCGATGATAAGTTTATCGTTAAAGAAAATGGAGATCGGATTAGAATGTTTAGTGATGCTAAATATTTTTCAACAGATTTGGAAAATTCCATTTGGAGAGTTATGAATGATTATATTTGCCATTTTGAGTTGAAGTGTTCGTATTTGAAGAGGCATTTTAAAGATGAGAGAAAGTCGAAGGTTGATAGAGAAAAGTTTTGTGGCGAGGGAATGAAACAACATTTGTTGTGGTTAACTGGTGGTCGTTGATTTGTTAAACTGAAATCAATACCAACATGCCACATCCAACTCCAATTCCAATTCCATACCCGCATCCAACTCCAAACCATCTTTCTTCAATATCTCATCGATCTCCATTAGCTTGTGTTTTCTCATCTCAAAATCCTTTACAATAGCAATGAATTTTTTACTACTACAATCCAATATACAATACAATATAATATACAATGCATCTCTATCCACAGTTCACATTTTTGTCATTTTGCCACTCATTATTAATTTCCCATTCTCAACTGTCTTATTTGGACGTGATCGGTGCCAGTCTTTCAAACTACGTATTTAACTTACCTGTTTTTTTTCATTCATTTTGAATCATATCCATTTCTTTTTAGTTGTCGTTTCTACTCTCCTCCCCATTTAGCTTGTCATTAGTATATACCTTTACCTTACTTCTTCTTTGCCAGCATCCTACTTGTCTTGAACTCTTCATGCGAGTTTTGTTGTACCTTTGTTTACGTTCATCTCATCACCCCATCATCTACATCCACCTTCTTCCTTCTTCTTTCTTATTCGTTTAGTATTTTTTTCCATTTGTTCATTTGTCCAGTTGTGTTTTTTTTGTCTTTGTGCAACTTTAGACTGAAATCTACTTCTCTCTCTCATTTGTATTTCTATGTTCCACTTGCTTTTCCTGTTTCTTTTGCCTTTATAGTTTGAATCAATCTCTAAGCCCTTATCCTCCTCTTAAGTCATAGTGTACTTTATAGTACAGTCTTTTTTTTTGATTTTGTTGTTGGGACACATACGATATTAAGTATAGTGTTTTTTTTTGAACTTTTTTTTTCAAGCTTGTATAATTATCATCTCCACTTTTTTATTATTATTTAATTTTTTTAATTGTAAACTTAAGTCAATTATTTCAATTATAGAACGTTGAATTTCTATCTATAGGGATTGGCCTTATTTTAAAAAGAAGCGCTGCAAGAAAAATGGCTGACCGTTGAAAAGTTGATAACGCGTGTGCACGCTGCATGTTGGAAATTGGAGCTTTCCGGGCAACTGCATGCCAACTTTCAACGTTAGGCAATATCAAACAACGATATAATCGAACCCAAATACATAAAACAAACTTCAAAAACACATACAGCATGTCGGAAGAAACACAGCCGGGAAAACAACTGCAACAACAAGAATTGAAAGAACACAGCGTAACGGAACTCATCAGTTCAATTAAAGCTGACATTTCAACACTTCAAAAAGAACTTGAATCAGCAAAACAATCAACTAACTTAATCACATCATCAGTTTCATTATTGACTGCTTTATTAACTTCTTTGAATCCTAATGACACCAAACAGACGAAGACTAGTGTTGGTGCTGGATCCGAAGACAACATCACCGAAGACGAATTAACACCTTTGATCAGTTACTTGTTACAATACCTGACATACGAAGAGACTGCGTCATTGGCACTAGCCACTATAATTGAGTTACAGCAGACTCCAGGTTTTTCAGAGTCAGAAATCAGTAAGTTGTTGAAAGACCAATTGGAAGACTTGATTTCTGTTTCCGAGACAAGAAAAGAAAGACAAAAATTGTTTATCATTTTGATTAATTTGTTTCCAATCCAAATTGAGACATGCTCGGGTTTGATGTTGCATGATTCAAGTTTTGTGAAGTTGTTCACTAATGAAATCACTTTGTTGTTAGGGCTAAGTGCGCCCGTGTTGAAATTGAACTTTGCTCATTTGGATACAGTGTTGAGTTTGATGTCTACTTCGTGTCTTGATGAACAGTGTAGGAAAGTGATTGCTGAGAATTATGTTGGGTTGTTGATCAGGTTTTTGGATTTGGATGGGTCCAAACATGATTTGTTGGCTGTTCAGTGCTTGTCTTCGTCGATTTTGATTAAGGTTTGGAAACATATTAAGAAAGATACGTTTAAGAAACATGAGGCGTTGTTGACTTTGGATAATTTGACTGAGATCTTGATTAATGGTGTCATTGGGTTCGATAAAGCTAAGGATAACCATAAGTTGTTAAGCGATAGTATTGAAGGGTTGGCCTTTTTGTCGTTGAATGTGAGAATCAAGAAGAAGTTGAGAAAAGATGATAATTTCATCAGTTCTTTAGTGGATGAGGCAACTTTACAAGACCCAAAGATCACATATGGTGTGCTTTGCATAATCACAAATTTGACAACTTACAACAAAGTGTTATCCAAAGAACAAGCGTCCATACAATATTTGAAAGACCATGCAAGTTTATCCAACGTGAACAAAGAAACAGGTGAAAGATCCACACCAGAGAAAGACAACGATGACGAAATCACAGTCTTCATCCATCGCTTACTCACTCAGGACAATATCCTCTCCAAAATAGGCAAAACCATCAACTTGATGTCCCCTTCAAAAGGGATCCTTGCACAAGCTATAAGAAACATCCATAACCTGGCATACAAGCCAAGTGAACGTGCAGAAGTGGTGAAACAAGGTGGGTTGACTTTCCTGTTGACTTACTTGGCTAACAAATCTGATGGTGTTTCATATACCGCTGAAGATGGAATTAAAATCACTTCACCCGTTGATGATTTAGAGACCCGTTATTTCGCAATTAAGACACTGACTCGTATCTTGTTGAACAGTAACCCGAACCTGTTGTTTGGGAAGAAGTTCGATAGCGTTACCCCCGTGCCTTTCTTGTTGGAGGTTGTGGTTCAATATGATATCGAGGTTCATGGAACCAAGTATAGTTCAGAGACCCCGTTGTCTGGGTTAGGTGAAGATGGAATTGAGACGATTGATTGTTTTGAAGCGTTGGTGGCATTAATTAATTTGTCTTCCGTCGATAACGAGACCATCAAGAATTTGATTGTGAAGTTGGGTTGGACCGCGTTACATAATTTGATGCTTTCTGAAAACGTACAGATTCAAAGATACGTGTTGGAGTTAATTTCGAATTTGATTTTTTCACCTTTGTGTTCGGAGAAGTTCTTCAATTGGGATGATTCAAGTAGTGAAAATTACAAGAATTTTAAGACTTTGTGTCAGATGATGCCGCTAAATGATTTACAAGGTCAGTTAGCTGTTCTTAACATCTTTGCAAATTGTTCAGAGTTTGAATTTGTTGCTAATAAATTAGTCGATTCTGAACTCTTTGTTAATAATTTGGAAGAGTTGTTTGATGAACAACCTGATAATGATGAGGTTATGTTGAGAGCTTGTTATACGTTGTCGAATCTGTGCCATTTGAAAGATAAAAAGAAGTTGACTAAAAAGATCGATTTTTTGAAACCTTTGTTGCTTGCTGTTATTAGCTTCAGTGAAAGTGAAGAGGTGAAACAATTGGCTATGGAGTCGTTGAAGAATTTGTGAGAGGCAAACACGTTGATATCTATCTGATCAAGTTGTTCTGATCGTTTGCCATGAATATATATTGAAAGTTGACAATTCGATATTATTTGAACATAATTTGTGTAATATAAGGCCGACGACCCACGCTTTGGTCATTTGTCACGATTAGTACTGTTCAATTTGTAGAATATATTGTAGCAACTTCCTTTGTTAATCAGTGTGATATCGATGATTCGACAGCTGTACGTAGCTTATAAAATTATAGCAAGCCATATTCCTCATGTGTGCAGGCGCGATTCTACCCGATTGGGTTTCGAGACGTTTTCCAATGAAAAAAAAAAATTCCATAAATTAATGTCATAAGAAAGCCATATTGCATAAAAAATAACTTATTTAAATTATTGATGAATAGCAAGCTTTGTAAAACGTATATATACAGAACACAAATACTGAATAAATTACAAAAATCTAACTTTTGAGTTTTGATAATTCATTATGCATGTGTCGAACCTTTAAATCTTCGAACAGGAACCTTATTAACACACTTGATGTCATGACATTGCAATCATCGACAACAGCCAACCACAATTGGACATCCATTATTCATTTGGGAACACTATGTACACTGAATGTGTTGTACCTTCACTTCTGCCAAAATTGGACGTTGGATGAAAATGAGTTGACAATGAACAACAAAATAGATAAATTTCTCAAGACATACTCCGAAAAATCACAAGGTGCCAATCCATTTGATCCACTCACAACACAACAAAGATTGAGAAAACATTATCCCTATGGCAAAAAAACAAACCGGAAAACTAAAATACCGAAAACGATTTGGCAAATGTGGAGATTTGGAACAACTGAAAAGAATTTCCCTTATGTTGATCTCCATGATAAATAGAGAGAACTGAATCCCAACTTCAAATATAATTTCCAAGAAAATGCAGATTTGATCGATATCATATGTGAAGAATTCTTGAGGTAGTGTATGCTTTGGAGTCATTGCCATCATTGATTTTGAAAGCTATTCCTTCATGGTGGGGATACTCTGACTTGGATGTCAACATAGTTGTCTCAATGGATAAATGGTTTGACACAAACGGAGACGTTGGACTAGTGATTGGTATGGAAAATGACGTAACGGGAGATAATCCAACCCCATTGCTAGATCAAATTGAAAACTGGTTCTTCAAAGCAAAACCAAGACATCCAGTTTTGGCTAAATTGATAGCCACCGTTGTGAAAAACACGACCAAGGTTTGGTTCCTGGTGATAAAGACTATCAAGATAGTGACTCATGCTCAACATTCAGTGTGTTGGGTTGGACAGGTCCTCATGTTTTATCCAAAGTTGTGCAAGCTCATATTAACTCTTTGCGAAATCCAACTATCGTCGATACCAAAGTTGAAAGATCCGGGTATTGCATTGAGAGAGCTAATAAAAAATGCTCCTGAGATTCCTCGTGGTGTTAGTTTCAATTTTCATACTGTGAAGTGTATGGAAGGACCGTTTGTTGTGAATGATATCGTTATCTACCCTTCTTACGTTTTGAAAGGGTATGACAATAGCAAAGAGTGTTGTATCAATCATTTGTACCATGGATCTTGGAAGGCTGCATGAGGAATGATGATCAATATCTCAATATCTAATTAAACACTTGTTTTGATATAACTTTGTGTATATTTTTAATCTAACATATATTGATTGAAGTTGCTGTTTGACTTCTTGATCTGTTGGTGTATACCCACACGTGTGTTCAGTTTTTTCTGTTCATACTTTTTTGGTGTGAGTTTCTTAATTGAAAGTTGATCGATATGTAACTGTGACGTATATATTCCTGAATGAAATTTTTGTGATTTGTAATTTTATTGTTTTGATTTTGAATTGAAGATATGCTATATTAGGAATTGTTGATCAAATTAGAGGCAACAGCCAGCAAAAAGAATTGTTAAAATATTGTGTGTTCGCAGAACAATTTCGATTTTCATTTTTTTCAGGAACGAGAATTTTAATCGAGGCTGAATTTTGAACAGGTGTATCATCAGAATTCCAAACAATAAATCATGAATAAGAACTTTAACCAAAAGAAAAGTTTAACAAACCATGGTTGATGTTCAATTCTTGTAAGGATTTGCTAAATTGAGCTATCCCATGTATGTGTCTTAATCAATGATACATGTGAGCTGGCTTATCGAAATGTCACACGACACAATTTGAAACAGCTTATAAGCGTTCACCTAGGTACTTCCATGTGGCATAATGAGCCTCCTTGATCGATCTGATAGAGTTTTACGAAAATATACGTACACTACTATATATATAACTGCAATTACTTTTGATTAATAATCCATGTGAGCAAAGCATATATATTGAATGCTATAGTTTCCGGTATTGTTTTCCTTTGACTATATAGATATCAAATAATTGATTATACACGTGGAAATGATACCTTCAATTTGGGTGTATATATAGTATCTTTAATTGGATGAAGATCATCAAATGTAACGATGATCTTGGCAAATATATCGCTTAGTGTTTGTATATTCATAATACTACTGGGAAGTTGATTCAAGACATATGTGTTAGCTGGCAGAAACTAACTCCTTCAACTTTTGGAAAACATATAAAAGGCAACTTGTTTCTGAATTCTGTTTACTGTTAACTTTTCCAAAGGTAAAATCGGAATATTCTGTTTGATCATCTATAACCACAGAACTCAACAGCATAAAGAAAATGAAATCAACTTCAAGCTACCGGAAGGGGGACAACCAACACTATTCATCTCCCGTTGAGTATGCAATGAGATGTCCAAACTTATGGCTCTTTTTCATCTGCTCATTTGTAATCTTCTATCTCTGCTCATTTGAAGAATGGATAACCACAGAGGATGAATTGGTGCTGAATAAAAGATTGCAAACATTTCAAAGGTTATTCCCAGATGCATCATCCGAAGTCAACCCATTCGATTCAGTGACAACCGAAAGAAGACTGAATTTCCTCTATCCTTATGATGAGAACTCCAACAATGGTCTAATCCAGAAGAACATCTGGCAAATGTGGAAAAAACCACCATCTGATGAAAGCTTCCCCTATAAGCCACTTCACAAGAAATGGATCGATACGAACCCAAACTTCAAGTACCATTTCCAAACAAATGCTAATGTTGATCAACTCATATATGACGAATTCAAAGACACTGTTCCTGAAATACCACATGCTTTGGATCTGTTACCTTCCATTATCTTGAAAGCCGATTTTTCCAGATATGTGTTGCTGTTTCTATATGGAGGAACATATGCTGACCTGGATGTCAATTTGGAAGTCCCCATCGATGATTGGTTTGACACAAATAGAAACATTGGTTTCGTTGCTGGTTTAGAGGACGACAATAATGTGAACCCAAGACTCCCAAGAAGAAACCAACTAGAAACCTGGTTTTTCAAATCAAAGGCCAGACATCCAGTGCTTCGGAAATTGATAGCCACGATTGTGAGACAGACTTTTGAAAACTATGAGAAAAATATGGAGCCTGATTTTGGAGATAAACAAGGAAATGCAATTTGTCATTCTGTCAGTGTTATGGATTGGACTGGTCCTGCTTTGTTCACCGATGTGCTTTGGACCCATTTGAACTCATTGAAAAACCCTGTGATTGTTGATACTGACCCACATAGATGGACTTTGGGCCATGAGTTGGTTGGACCGAGAGTTAATTGTGGTGTCGGTATCAATTGGAAGTTGACTACCGGTATGGATCATCCACTTTTGGTTGATGATGTGGTGTTGTATCCTCACCATACGTTTAAGAATCCGACGCCTGATGAAGATGATGGTAAGGACTATTATGTTCAACATCTTTTCAGTGGTTCTTGGAAGCCTTCATGATTGTTGATCAGTTGTTTTCATGTTCCTCTTATCCTATCTTTTCTAGTTTATTCATCCCAACTTGTATATTATTTACCTGATTTTGTTGTATTAACATGCTTTATAAAGTCGCTTTTGATCATGTAGCGAGCTGTTGTAAAATTTGCAGGCTCATGCTGATTTGAACACATTTTCTTAACTTTCTTCTAAAAACTTGTACTTTGTTTGCTCATCCAAAATAAATAATATTTGTTGGAACTTGATATATACATCTTTAACTTGGTTATGACCAGATTGACCGAATCTGAATAACAACTGAAAATATTATTCTGGAGGATGGAGCCGGGTAAATGTATCGTCACAAAAAGCACGCGCCACAATAGTGATGTACCGCCACCCTTGCAACTCTACGGGCGAAAAACGACAACATCAGCATCTTGAAGAAATCGAGTTAAGGTCGGAGGGCAAATGACAAGTTCCATTGCCATTAGCAAGTGTCAAGCACAGCTGCAATTACCACTACACATAACAACAACCAGCTAAGACTGTGAATTATATCACAAAAATGGGTCAACAAGCATCTATGCAAGCAAACAAGAAGAAGAAGGATGATAAGAAGAAGCAGAAGCCAAAGTATGAACCACCAGTTCAATCCAAGAGTTTCGGTAAGAAGAGAAGAAAGGGTCAAGATCAAAATGTGAAACTTCCAACAGTTTTGCCAAACACCAGATGTAAGTTGAAACTTTTGAAGTTGGAAAGAATCAAGGATCATTTGTTGTTGGAAGAAGAATTCGTTACAAATCAAGAAATCTTACAACCTACTGAACAGAGACAAGCTGAAGAACGTGAAAAAGTTGAAGATATCAGAGGCACTCCAATGTCAATTGGTACTCTGGAAGAAATTATAGATGATGACCATGCCATTGTGTCTTCTTCAAGTGGTCCAGAATACTATGTTTCCATTTTGTCTTTTGTCGATAAAGGGTTGCTGGAACCTGGTTGTCAAGTGTTGTTACACCACAAGACCCTTTCCATTGTTGGTGTATTACAAGATGATGCCGACCCAATGGTGAATGTTATGAAGATGGATAAGCAGCCTACTGAATCATATGCTGATATTGGTGGTTTGGAGACACAAATTCAAGAAATCAAGGAGGCTGTTGAGTTGCCATTGACTCATCCTGAGTTGTACGAAGAGATGGGTATCAAACCACCTAAGGGTGTTATATTGTATGGTGCTCCAGGTACCGGTAAGACATTATTGGCTAAGGCTGTTGCAAATCAAACTAGTGCTTCTTTCTTGAGAATAGTTGGTTCAGAATTGATTCAAAAGTATTTAGGCGATGGTCCTAGACTATGTAGACAATTGTTTAAAGTTGCTTCTGAAAATGCCCCATCTATTGTGTTTATAGATGAAATTGATGCCATTGGTACAAAGAGATATGAATCTTCATCTGGTGGTGAAAGAGAAGTTCAAAGAACCATGTTGGAATTGCTTAACCAGTTGGATGGTTTTGATGACAGAGGTGATGTTAAGGTTATTATGGCCACCAATAAGATTGAAGTTTTGGATCCTGCTTTGATTAGACCAGGTAGAATTGATAGAAAGATCCTATTTGAAAACCCAGATCCAGCTACAAAGAAGAAGATTCTGAATATACATACCTCTAAGATGAATGTTGCTGAGGATGTGAATTTGGATGAGTTAGTAACATCCAAGGATGATTTATCAGGAGCTGATATTAAGGCTATATGTACGGAAGCTGGTTTGTTGGCATTGAGAGAAAGAAGAATGCAAGTTGTGGCGGATGACTTCAAGCAAGCCAAGGAGAGAGTGTTGAAGAACAAGATTGAAGAGTCATTGGAAGGTCTCTATTTGTAAGATTGTTGCATTCTCTTTTGTTTTAGACTTATATGTAATAAAGAAAGTATCTGTGTAAGACACCAACAAGTATATTCAATGCTGTTAAAACCGTCAGTACAGATAAGAAGTAGCCGTGCTCCAGGCCCAGATGAGTCTTGAGTCTTGACTCTTAGTCATAATCGAGGTCTTCATGATTTACATCTTTATAAGTAACAAATGTGTGTAAATTATTGTCGCATGTGCCCAATAGATCAGGAAATAATTCGGGAAACTTATAGTCATAAAAAAGAAGACATATGGAATTAACTAGGGAGATATAATCAAAAAAATGGAATCTCAACCTACAAAGGTATATCGCTAAGAAGGAGAAAAGTTTGAATCAGAGCAAAGAAAATGAAAACCGCAAATTACAGATTGAACCTGAAACAACGATTCAAAACAAAAGTAAGGAAACAAAACGTACACACAAAAAAAAAGAAAAAAAAAGATGTGAAATTGGTTTGACATAATATTGAAATCAAATAGATATTGAGATTGAAGCAAAAGAAAACAATAAGAAAGCTGGTTCAAACTAGAAAAGTAGAGGTGGGATGCATGTAGCTCGAGTAAAAAAAGGCTGTTATAGCTGATAACAACAAAGATGAAACCATGGTCAATTTGGCAAATTTGACTGTCTGGATTCAGTTGGAAAAAAGGGGGCAATTGATGTTGAATAGAATTGGAAAGTTTTATCATTATCACGGTTTTTATTTATATTATGATTATTTCTCTTCTTTCATTGTTAATTCAATAAAGAAGATAGGGGAGGGGGTCTCATATGGACAGGACAAAGGAGTTGGATCAACACAGAACAAACAAACACAAAAAAGATCCATAGTAGCACAATGACAACATCGAAAAAAAAGACAAGCATCAAATACTAAACAGAAGTCTTGAAATCAAACACTCTCGTATCGAATCTGACAACCATCACAGTGATATTATCCGTAGTAGCTCTCTCCATAGCCATACTACACAACAACGCCGAAGCATGTTTCGGATCCGTGACATCCTTCACATGATCCACGGCCTCTTGATCAGTAACCACATCCCACAATCCATCACACGCAATAATCAAAAAATCGTCATCTTCCTGTAACTCAGTAGAAGTAGTATATGGTGACCCAATGACCAAATTCTTCATGTACGAGTCACCAAGTGATCTTGTCACAGCCAACACACCATTGACTCTGTTTTTCAACATTAGGCCACCACTTAGTCTGACTCTTTGTTGTTCTAACTTATCTGAAGACTTGTGATCATAAGAGAGTCTCTTGGCATCGCCGCCACGTGAAAGAACAAGACGTGAGTCTCCCACGTTGGCAGTATACAGCATTCTCTTGTGTTTCTTGGTTGGGATGAAATCAAATGGGGTTTCTTTTGGATCAACGGTTTTCTTCTTCGAGTCATTATGATGTGTGTCGTCGTTTGGCACCGGGGATGGAGACTTGGAAGAGGATTCAGATAGTGGATTGGCGTTGTCATTCGTATTAGTATGGGATTGTCCATCGGTTTCTTTGTTATGATCGCTTGTGTTGTTGGCAGCTGATCCTTCCGGTGGTGAACTAACTGGTAATTGGGATGATCCGTTGTTAAGTGGATGGTCATTACTTGATACACTTGTAGTCGTTGTTGTTGTAGTTGGAGAAGTCATTGAAGTGCCACTCGGACTGGTGACATCATCGTCATCGATCTCTTCTTCCCATCTGATGACGGCAACGGCGGCAGTACAACCACTTGATCCAGACACTTCTCGACTAATCTTTTCATCCGCTTCTTGAAATGATTTATTGAGGTTGTCTCTTAAATCAACGTTGTCATTCAATGCGATATTGTCATAAAGTATATCATGTAAATGAGAACCACACCATCTAGCAGAATCTTTTCCGGCATGTCCGTCAAAAATGGCAAAATATCCCCAATCCAATCTTTCAGCAAAATTTGCCACATAAGTATGAACGTCTTCCATCGTGGGTCTAAATTTAGAGTTCTTATTTTCTGAGACACCCACATTGAAAGACAATCTATTGCAAGGTGTATTGGACTTATCAGAAGATGAAGTGAATTTGAAATGTCTCCTCAAACTTGAATTTCTGTGTATGGAGTCTCTTTTCTTCTGTTCTGCGTGCTCCGGGTTCATCACTTCATCCAAGGAGGTTGGATCTTTGTTATTGTTGTTCATTTTCAACAGAATATCTGTGGAATGTCGTCTTATAAATTTGATCACTTCTTTAGGTGACGTGGACAGTTTAAGAGCGGTATGGGCTTGTGCTTGTTGTTGTGTTGTTGAATCAGAGAGTTCTTCGTCTTCAGGGATGGATGAGGCAGATGGCTCAGGAACAGAATCAGGAACAGGAATTGGCATTGGGGTTGGGGTTGAGGTTGAGTTGGAGGTAGATGAAGGGTTGAGTGATGAGTCGGTTTTGGTGGATTCTGATACAGTTTGGGGTGTTGAAGTTTGGTTGTTGTCGTATGTTGTCATTATGGGTTGACCGGGTATACAAGTGAAACGTTTAACAAATGTAAGGGGAGAATGAGACAATAAGTGCTGCTTGCAAATTAGATTCTATTTTTCAAATTGAGTCAATGGAAGGTCTATATATAAGAAAACAATGTATACCAACAAGTCGGAATTTAGAAGATGATGGAACTTCTTGTTGTTGAGTCTGGTGAATGGTCAATTAGCAGGATTGTATTCAGGAGGCGTTGGTAGGGTTCAGCTGGATCAGGAAACAGGGCACAGGTGACGTGTTGGGGGTTTGGAAAGGGTATGTGATTTCCAAGTTTGAAGTCTGGGGTCTTGAGGGTGTTCAGGCTTGATTCAGCTGGAGAAACTGAGATTGGCAAAGAAAGTGGTATATTTGATGGAGAAAATAAAAAGCAGAGTTCTCTTGAGAAAACAGGGAACGAGTTGCAAGGAATTCTCTTAATTTGAGTGTTGATTCAGTTCAGCCAGTTTCTCTCTGCATCACCATAGTCTGAGAATGTTTTCTAACACGCTCATTTCTCAATTGGTGATCTCTCTGTCTCACAGTTCAGTTCAGGCACGATTCCGAATATATCCACCGTCACCTGAATTGGAGTCGATTAATCGTCCTTTTCTTGCTTCGATTTGAAGCTGTGCGAGCTCGCTGTTTCATGTTTCATTGTGCAGTCCAGCTGGACCAGGACATATATCATGCCTGTTGAAAACTAGAGCATATCACCATGATCAAACCAGAGAGTCCGAAATTTCTCCTGTTTTCAGCAGAACAACAATGCCAAATGCCAACTACTATATTCTGTTGATCAACAAACCCCCAACGACTTGAGTGCAAATCTGTACAATCATGCCTGAAGATAGAAGTGTTAAAAGAAGAAAAATCTCTGGTGCTGAAGCTGGAAAATCAATTGACGATGATTCCATCATTGTTCTTGGTAATTACAGTTGGATCAAAAACAAAGACAAAAAAGGTACCAAATACTACTCAATATCAATCTATTTCAATCCACTCATAACCTTGTTGAGATTGTTGATTTGATTGATCCTAGTTGGTTAAAAAAAAATCCTGTACAGGATTCCTCACCAATGTGGCACATTCTAAGTTTGATACTCCAGAGAATTGTGATTTTTATAAACCGTGGTAATCTCTTCATTCACAAGTTCCATAGGTCACAGAACATGAAACTGGAATTTGATTACGCCCTTTTGTTGAAATTTCTTGACTTTTGTCCAGCTATTTACTTTAAGTTGATTATGTGGTCCATGATTCATCCTTCGGAAAGTGAATTAGTTACAGATTGTGCCAGATTAGCTAATGAAATTGAATGCCACGATTTGTCCGACCACGTGGAAGTTCTCCGAAAAATTGGATGTTTACCAAAAGTGACCAAAATGACCGTGACGTACTTGTCGTCGTGGATTGAAACTCTGCCAAATCTAAAAAGTCTTACACATGCTGTCTTTTCGTCTGGACGTAAATCACGAGATGAATGGGGAAGGCTGATAGATGGTATTGAACGATTGCCGTCGTCTCTTTGTGATATTACCCTCAACATTGCATCTTTTAAGAATGAATCAATCTACAGACAAGTCTAACTTAGTGTTTAAACAAATGCAAGGTACCTGCTTATGTGGATATCACACATCCGGGTTCCGCCTTCGTCTCTCTCGGTGTCTATTTCTAGTTTACTTAAGAAAGTTATGTCTTGGTGGGGAATCACTTAAACAGGGTTGTCCAGTTGAAGATGCTTTGAGAAAATATACCACATTGAAAAGCAATTGACCATTTCTAATAGTCGCACGTGTTCTAAAGATTATAGAATGAAACCTCAAAATGATTCACTTCAGAAACTTGAGACTTGGGGAATTCGAATTGATTTTTCAGGATATTCAAATGTTATGAATACATCTCTATGCAGTTTTACTGAGTTGAAGCATTATATTGATTCTTTGAACGATCTTCAGGATTCCAATGTGGAAAAGATAAAGCTTTTTGGACTCAAGTTATTGCCATATGCAGCAGACGATTCTATTCCAGATCTCAAGAGTTCCGTCTCTGTTATCTTCACTTGCAGTCAGGAAATCCTGACATTGTAAAACATAAACTAAAACCATACTCTATCATTTTGCCAACAGTTATGGAAAGGCTAACAGTTTTTGATGTCACTGTTTCGCTACCTAACATCCACAAAATTGAATGGTGGGGGAATGGTTAACACTGTCCATAATTATTATGAATTGTTTGCTCCATTCAAAGGTCAACTCTCATCATATTCGAAAAAAATGGGAAAAGTCAAGCTTTCGGTCAATTACCTAGAAGCATGGGATCCAAAAGAAGAAAACGTGAATCTTTCTGAATTGCCTATTCTGAACAATTGTATTTTCAAAAGTGATGAGTTTCTTCAGATGATAACAGATCTTCCAAAGTCGATATCGCATTTGTTTTGCACATTATCACTAAAATTCCCGTTTTCCCGTTTAAAAGCCATCCTGTTGCACATATTACTGGATGTGTACTGAAACAAACTCAACGTATTGAAGGTCAAATAAAACTCAACGAAGCCCTTATGCGTCAAAGAGATGATTTGAGAAATTTTATCCATAGGCGTATTCTCCAAGACGAGCAATCAACAACTAGATCATAAGATTCCTATATCACCCCTGTCCAGGTCAACGACATACCATTGGCTAAGTTATTATCTGAAAGTAATAAGGAACAGAATATGCTTGCTCGTTACAAGGACCAATTGATCCCGGTGTTATATGAAAAGGAGGGTCAGACTTATTTCCCAACAGATAAGCAGTGAACAACCATTTTGAAGTTAGATAGCCTTGCTAGCTAGTATTAATGGTTTGGAAAAGCCCGTGTTGCAAAAAACCGTAGAAGAATGCCCAGCTTTAGAAAGTTGTTATCGGTTGATGAGATGAGACAAGTTCTTTTTGACCACATTAAGTGAGATTGATCCATATATAGCTTACTGAAATTTAATAATTTGTATGATTCATAAACATGTAATTTGTATTACGAAGAGTGGATCGAGGTATCGATGTAAAATTTTAAATTGTAGATCATAGATGAAACGTTGAACAAAAGCTAAAAATGTAGAATATATTAGAAAAAGAAAACGCAAATAGTAAGGAAAGAGGACGTAGAACACAAGGAAAGCAACATGTAGTATAAACCGAGAAGAAAAATGGAAAGCAGGAATTTGGTGAATCATAAAAAACAAGGTATAAGGAAATTCAGAAATGCAAGTCTGCCATGCAATCAAGGACAAGGATATAATATAATTGGGGTTAATCAGAATCTCAGCAGCTTGAAACTATGAGTTACACATAAGCATCAATATTCCCGAAAGTGAAACAAACTCTAATCAAAGAACACAAAACAAAAGCCACTGCATCAACTAATAGCACAGCAGGCCCGGTCTCATCACACAAGTCTCACAAGTCTCACAAGTCTCGCAAGTTTCACAAGTCTCATAAAGATCACAATCTCTGCAACTCATCAATCTTCTCAAAATACTGAGCCAAAGCCAGATCCCTCATCCGTTGATCAAACTTCGGAACAACCAACTTTGGCAACACAACCTCAGTTTCAAAACTAAACTTGAACAAACATTTCGGAATCTCATTGATGATCACCTTCGATTTGAAACGAACCAGTTTCAAACACAGACTTTGCAATTCATCCAAGTAAAAATCATTGACACACAAACTCATGTCTTTGTTCTGTGCATCGTGTTGGATACGCAGTGATTTCAACTTCCATGTCTTAGACAGTTTTTGGAGCGTGGAGAGTGGGTGTGTGCCGATGTTTATGTCGAGGTGAACTAGTTTTTTGGAGAACTTGTTGGATAGTTTCGTGAAGTTGATGTTCAGGTTCAGGGACTGTAGGTCTGGTGGGAGTTGCGCTAGATTTAGGGAGATCGCTGGGGCTAGGGGTTTGATTTGTAGTTGAACTTTGCGTTGTTGCTGTTGCTGTTGAGATTGTTGTTGTTGTTGTTGTTGTTGTTGTTGAGGAGATTGTTTTAGTTGACCATTTGCGTTTCCTGTGGCGTACACGTTTTGATTGGTTTGTTGGGATTTCACACTTGGTTTTCTATGGAATCTGCCGCTTCCGGACTTCGACTTGATTTGGTTTGACGATGGGCTGTTGCTGATTGTATTTGAAACCACTCTTGCGTCTGGGTTAGCATTACTGTTAATGTTGTTGTTGGCGTTTGGATGTGGGTTGAATCTAGTGGAAACGGTGGTTCTTTGAGTTCCTGCTCTATTTAAATCTTTTGTCAATGGGATAGTTTTCAACTTTAAGTGTTCCACGATGATTAAATTCTTCAAATTCTTGCTCATGACAACAGACATTGCATTTGAATCCATGATCAACGTAAGTTTATGAACCTTGATATTTGGATCCAACAAACGGTGATCCATGTCATATCTCATGCTTCCTTCAATGACAACCTCTTGCAAATGGGATGGATAAGGTTCAATGATTTTAGGGAACCCGCTTTCACTCTTCCATCTGAAGTATCTCATATATCTAGGAAACTGAATGGCGATTCTCTTGTTGTTGACCATCTCACAAGCAACGTCCAAATCAGTTAATCTTGGCGGCAATCTGGTGAAATCAACAGAGGACAAATTTCTCACATAAATTCTAAGTAGTGTCAATTGAGTAAAACAATCAAATGCAAAATCTCCAAGCTTGTAGGTGAAACCTTCAAAAGTGGTTAAATTCAAGTGTCTGATTCTATTAGTGTTGGCTTTCAACAAATAATCCAATGGCAGTAACGCACTGTGTCTGTACTCGGTTACAGTCAAAGTTTCAACTTTATTCCAACCTTCAATGATATGTGCCCATGGCTTATTATACAAACCATCGATCTTGACAGTCAGCTTATTGACAAACTCTCTAATTGACGTCATCAAAGGGATGGAATTAGGTTCCATATCAACAGTGACACCAGTATCGAAATAAACACTCAAATCAACCGTGACCTTAACATTGGAGCCAGCAGCAAATCTCGACAAAATCAAAGAAAAACAACTCAACATGATCTCATTATAAGTAGACAGCGAACGAACAACAATATTCAAATGTCTCAAAGTGACCAACTTGTTAATGTACGGGATCCTTAACCCGCCTTCACCACTCAACAGTCTCGTCATCGTAGGCAAATCATTGAAATCAACCCCGAGTGATAACGTCTTAACACGATCAAACTTGGCCAGTTTGAAATTATCACTGTATTTGCAAAGCACAGGCAGCCCGGACTCCAGTGACAAATTGACGAACCTTGACTGCAACTTGTTTTCCAGAATCAGGTCCATCGTATTCGTGATCTTGGTCTTGCCCAGCACTCGATCCGCCAATTTGAAAAGTGAGTGCATGGAACTAGAACCTTTGTAGTATGGGTGTAGTGGGTATACTTTGGAACTGTTGCCGTGGTCAGCTCCCACTATCGTGAGTCTGAGTCTGTTGTGGATTATGAACTCGATGAATTGTGAGCATTCGAACGATGGAACCAAGATAAGGCCTTCCACTCCAACTAGTTTCAGGAATGCTTTCTGTTTTGAGACGATGACGATGGGTGTTATTTGGAATAATGTGGCGATTTGATCTGTCCAGTAGTAGTCTCTTCTTAGTAGTGCCAGGAGTTCTTGGAATGTAAATGATGATTTGAGGTACTCCTGTTGGATTTGAAGTTGTACTTCGAGTGGTAAGGTTTTCAGTAGTTTTTTGAAAGGCGTTAGTGAGTTTTGTTTCGATTGAAATATCATCTTTTGTTGTTCTGTTGTTGTTTTTATATTAATTGGAAGAACGGAAATTATAATGAATATGTCTTTTGGATATATGACGGAGAAAAGCCTGTTATGGAACAACGTTTTCAGGAAAAGATCAAGATGAAGGGGCAGGAAGAGAGAGTTGTTTTATAACTGGAACCAGCATGATGACATCTTGACAGAAACGAAATTCACAAGCTAAAATCTAAGTAGGCCCAGTCAGTCAGAGCTAGTCAGTGGTGGTAAATTTGTTCTTTGATCTATGGCCACTATATACGGCAGGTTTGATGATTGATCCAAAAGTTCCTTTTAATGTACGCTTGCATGCATGTCTGTGAATTGTCTGAGAAATGAATTGTTATTTGTTATAAGTGTTCGAGTGGCTGGGTCCCGCGAGTCTGGATCTGGCGATTTGGTGATTTATATAGAGGATCTTCAGTAAGAGACTAGATCGAGTTCTGAATCAAGAATCAAGGACCAACCAAGATCTAGTCTTCAGGTGATCACTGATCAACGTACGTTGAAGTCTTATATATGACGTTAATTGTCATTTGTACTTCCACTGGCACAGTATACGTGCTTGGAAATTGCTTGAAAGTGTAGAGTGGTTGGTGGCTGAGTGGTTTAGCTGCTTTTACTCTGCGGCTTTTTGTAAGGGTTGAAGAAGAGAAAATACTTGCGGCGAGAGGCTGGAATAATAAACCTGCTTAAACGGTACACCTACGAGTGGCTCTGTGGTTCCAGTAGTTGGCTGTTGGCGGGCTCGGTAATTCAACAAGCTGGTCCGTGAACGTTGAAAAATAGAACTAAAAGTTTCAACAAGAACTTGGTTTTTCCGTTTTTAGACAATTTGGACATTTTCCAAATTTTGAAATTTCCATTTGCTAGGCAACTCCTCAAGCTAGAACAACTCATAGAATAACATTAATCAATCATGTATTAAATAGGATATAAAAAAGAATACTATATATAAAACATTATGCAAAATCAAAAACAGACTCATGCAAAAGAAAGAAAAATCAGTGCAAAAAACAACTAAAAAATCATGATATTCAAAGGGATACAGAAGAAATTTCTTCAATGGACAAAACTAGCTAGTGTTTGACCAAAGCAGACAACATCTCATAGACACCATAAGCACCAGGATCTGGTGGGAAATCAACAGTACCCTTCTCAATACCGACATAGGTGGCTCTACCTAACTTTGGAGCCAGTTTACGGGTACCTTCAGCATGATCATGAGCAGCATTAACGGCCTTTGAAACATCTTTGGTCTTTTCATAAGTCTCACAGAATGGAATCAACACATCCATAACGGTTCTATGGCCCAATCTTGCCTTAGTGAACTCTTTCAAATTCTCAATTGCATAACCACAAGCATCAGCAAAGATTTCATTTTGGTCCTTCGAGTTGGCTCCTTTCTGTAATCTTGATTCGACATCAGAAGTGAATCCCTTCAAGAAAATGTACAAGATGGCACCTAATGTACCACCCATGTCATCCTTAACAACATCCAAGATCGTCTTCAATGTAGCTAGCACAGATCCAGAGTCAGTGAAGTGTTCTTTCTCCAATTTGGCCACGATGCATTCGACACCTAGTTTCAAACCTTCACCACAGTCACCATCACCCATTTTGGTATCCCATGAAGTCAAATCTGGTTCTCTCTTGATAACATTTACTGCTGCTGTTTTGATGATGGCGTTCAATAACTTAGGATCAACAATAATGTCTTTCTTGCCCTTACCATTGGCGGTTCCGTTACCGTTGACTTGAGCTTCTTCTTCTTGGTCATAGTGTTTGAAGTTCTTGATGACTCTTGATTCAATGTCAATCTTGTCATGGACGTTATGTAAAGTGACTGGCCAGTTAGTTGCAGCGACTGGTCTATCCAAATACTCAAACAGTTTGTCTTCAGAAAACTTAGCAGTGATAGACTTGGTGATATTGAACAAAGTCAAAGTGAAAATAGGAGCATTGAAACTGGTGACGAAATGACCATGATAAACTCTTGAAACCTCAATACCGTAAACATCACGCAATTGTTGAATTGCCTCATACATCAAACCCAACATTTCCAAATGAGCAACACCACCTAAATTGTTCAACTGTAAGATAATCTTATCACCGGAATCATATTTGAAAAACCCTCTCTCTGGATCAGTTGTATCCAACAACAATTTCAACATGGACTCAATCAACTCCTCGTTGGAAGGAATGTAAGGCAACTTATTAACACCTGGCTCATTATGAACACCCAACCCCAACTCCAACTCATCTTTACCCAACTGTCCCCAATCTTCATCCTTAGAATGGGTAGGAATATGAATATGATCCAAACCAGCATTACAAGAAGCAATATTCGCATTGATTGCAACACCCAAGACGTAAACGGTATCCACATCGAACCCGTCTTCAGAACAAGCACCCAACACTTTGAAAACCAACGAGTTACCACTCAAAGTACGACGTCCCACCAAGGCACCTTGTGATCTAGGAACAGCGACATCGTCAGTGACTCTCAAAATCTTGATTTTATCCGGACCAAACTTGTGGAATAGTTCCTGGGTGGCCATACCGAAATATAAGTTGTCTCCGGTATAGTTCGTGATTAAGAAAATTGTGCCTTGTTTCGAATGAACCACTTTTTCAGCAGCTTGGATGTTTCTGTAGTTTGGACTGGCGAAGAATTCACCTTGAACTGATGCTGACAACATACCGTCACACACCATACCGTACCAGCCTGGCTCGTGGCCTGAACCACCACCTGAGATGAGAGAGACTCGGGAGGAGTCGTAGTTGTTGTTGTAGATGACTCTTTCTTTTTCTAGTAGGGAAAGGTTTGGGTTTTCGTATAGGGCAGCGATTAGACCTTTATTGATCATTGTGCTTGGGTCTTTTGGTAGGAAATGTTTAGCTGACATGATTGATGTTTGAGTGAATCAGTTGAGTTTGATAATTGAATTGCTAATTTGTTGTTTGGAAATGTGAAGATGTGGAAGATTGTGAATATATCTGGCCTATATCAAAACTAGAATTGATAATAAGATGAGAAACACAAGCTATATAATGGGGCAAAAATGTGGGGGAAAGATTGGAAATTAAAGTAGCATCCATGGCTAGTTTTATCTTGTTTTGAGGGTCGGGTATTCATTAGATCAAGTTGAAGTCGGGAAAAGCATAACAGTTGGTATTATCTAAGTTGGAACATATAACATATAACACGGAATTCAACAGCAATTGTTATAGCCTGTTAAAGCCATTGGAAAAGAGCTGTAAAATTGCTAAATCCAGTAATCAACCAGCAAAAGCAATCTTGTAAAAACTCACATAATAAATCAGTGATTTCGAATGACCGTGATGTCCGGTCTGTACAGACTACAGTGTGTCTGTGATCAATCATCATTAAGGTCATAACGTACTTAACTCTACCTCTAGTTCCTCTAGTTCCAGCTGGCAAAGTACGACGCGTAAAAGTTGAGTGCTCAGGTTCGGACGGCTAGATGTCCCAATTGGGCAAAGTTGGCGCGCATCGTTTGGTAAATTCTTGTAACCATGCGCCCCTACCAGCTTAAAGTCTGGAGTACATGTAGCTTCAACCTTGAACACCCATCCAATTCATGAAGTTTCTGGTTTAGGTATCACTAACGCTGAGTCATTTTATTCTTGACAAATGGAAAGTCATTGATCCATCGATTGATCTTAGTTGAATAATATGGCATTGGTTTCTGGTGGGGTGCAGTTAATTTTAGTTGAATTGGTTTCACATCCTTATTGCCATGTGGCCTGATCAATCACCCGATGCATTCTTGAATTATGGAAGTCCAATTGTGATATTCACTGGCTTCAAATTGCATCGAGAGTATATATATATAGCTCAACGTCTTGCACCTCTAATTTGGTGAAGTTGCCCCTGGAAGTTTTTTCGAGAAAGGTCTCTTCTGGAACAACACAGATACTTGATCAATTGAATATATCAGTTTTGACAACCAAGAGCACAGCTTCAATCAATTCCATCTTCAATTAACCCAAAACAAAGTTTCATTCTTCAATCTTTTATTTTCAACAACATGACCACCAAAAAATTCAGAGTGTTAATAGGCAGTGACAGCGCAGGTGTCGAATACAAAGCCGAACTTCTCAAAGACCTTCAAAACAACCCACTGATTGAATCCGTCACTGACATCGGTGTCTCATCGAACACAGACCAGACACCATACCCACTAGTCGCCACCGAATGTGGAGAAAAAATAATCAAAGGTGAAGCAGACCGTGCCATCTTAATCTGTGGTACTGGTCTAGGTGTTGCCATGAGTGCTAACAAAGTTCCCGGTATTAGAGCAGTTACCGCACATGACAGTTTCAGTGTTGAAAGATCCATCTTGTCTAACAATTGTCAGATTCTGTGTATGGGTCAGAGAGTCATTGGGTTGCAGTTGGCTAAGAGATTGGCTAAGGAGTGGTTCACTTATGTGTTTGATGAGAAGAGCGCTTCTGCTCAGAAAGTTCAGACTTTGGTTGATTATGAACATAAGGATCATTCTTCTCTGGTTGCTTCTCATTAGGTATTGATACTATGTTGAATCATGGCGTGTTAGTGTCAACGTATGCTTACGGATATTTGTGTAGCTTTCTTCATATGGTTGTATTTCCTTTTCTCGTTCTTTTTAGCTTTTTCTCTCAATAAAATGCTTTTCCCCCTCGTGCTTTAATGCATGAAATTTCGAAACATAGTTCTGATAATTGTTAAATGGGGCTGTAAACAACTAGACATGCATGCATAAAATACAAATTCGGGAAAAGACAAGCACTACAAAAAACTGGCGCTTAATATATGGTGGGTGGCTAAAATCGACTATTTAGCAGCACTTTCAAAAGACAAGATAACCTTACCGACATTTTTATCAGAGTAAATCTTATCATAGGCCTCTTGATACTGAGTATAGAAGTCCAAAATAGAGTCAACCTTCAAATTGAAAATGCCTGACTTGACCAACTTTTGGAAATCAGCACCAAACGTCTTGTTGTAACCAGCAGTGATCAAATCAACATTGAAATGCGAGAATCCAGCTAAGAATCTACCATAAGTACGCATAAATCTCAAAGATGGCAACATGTCAATGTAATGTGGGGTATGACTTTTGGAGAAAGATCCAGCAACGATACTTAGCTTACCGCCTTCTTCTTTGGTCTTCAAAATCTCATCAAGGTAAGAGTGCAACGTGAGATCTCTCACTGCGTCAACAATAAGGTCAAACTTACCTGATTTCTTAACAAACTCTCTGGCTTCCTTGACCTCATTTGCTTCACCTTTAGTATAATTGATCCAATCAGTGGCACCAGCTTTCAAAGCAGGTTGAGATGATCTTGGAGATGCGGTGACAATGATATTCTTGACTCCAAACAACTTAGCCCACTCAACAGCCATATAGCCAACTGATGAACCAGCTCCCAAAATTAACACGTTTCCATCTTTCAGCTTGTCTTGCATGCCAAGATAACATTGGTATGCTGTATTTGCCACAACACCGACACCAGCCGCCTGTTCCATAGTTAAATGTTCAGGAACTTTTTCTAACACAATGAACGAATCACCATTTCCAACAACGTACTCAGAAAAAGAGTTGTGAACACTCATTGGGTCAGAAGTACCACCAAACACCTTATCACCGACTTTCAATGGAACGTCGGTTCCATTGTGGAATTTTTCACCAATTTGAATGACAACACCACTGAAATCCAAACCGGCAACTTTCAAAGATGATCCAATAACAGGCCAGCTAGGAATCAATTCTTTCAAGACAACGTCGACTGGGTTCAAGGCGGCCGCTGAGGTCTTGATTAAGATTTCATCTGGTTTGACAATTGAATCAGCTGTGGCTGCTGGCAATTCCAATGGGATGAGTTTCCATGGTGTCTTGTTGTTCTTGTATGTGACGGCCCTGGACGTGAACTTACCGTTTTCAATCTTAGGTAGTTGGATTGCAGATGACATTGTAGTTAATTGAGTAATTGCAAATGTTGAGGTCGATGGATAGTCGTTTTCACGCGACTAATTGAAGAAATTGAAGAAATGATATGATTAATAATCATCATCACCTCAAGGAGTCAAGAATTAGCTTAAATGTGCTTCTAAGTTCGGCCCATTAGATTCACATTGCCGAGATTGTAGGAACATATTCCGACAGCCACACCCGTGCACCCGATCTAGTTATTTTGCATTACGTCAGACACACGAAATATTTGTTCAGAGCTCGGTCGCTCGGTTGAATCTTGAACATGTTGTACTGAACTATTACTAAATCTGGTTATATTGGAAGTTGGCACGGTCTGTTGGAACAGGGAACATGGGTGCATGTTCTAGATCAAAGAAAGAGAACTATATATAGGGCATGTTCCCCCCTTTGTGGAATCCTAATTGACTAACCTACTGTTTCGATCCTCTTCCACAAATTTGAAGATCATATTCAATTCAATTCAACATCAACATCAATCACAAACACAAACACAAAGCATGCAATCAAGAATTTACGCTTTAAATTCACTCACAAACTGTCAATTGAACTTTGATGAGTACTGCTTCTCATGGGTGTCACAGAATGTCCATGAAACCAATGGACAAATTTCATTTTGATACAATATTGAATGTTCATTCACTAGCTTCACATGATACATGTTTCCAGTCGGTAGATATATCATCCACCATGTTTTCAATATCTCAAAACAGTCCGGCCCCATGTTCTCTCATGAACTCAAGATATACATATGACTATGCATATTCACCAATTGTTACATTCTGCTGCATGGGCCAAAGAATATATAGGTCACATGTTATATAATCAACTTGGTGTTTTGAAGCTTCAATAATTGAAAATTTTGTTTCTGATCTAGAACTTTGGAAATCATCACATTCTGTTGAATCCTTGATTACAATATCCAACAATTTCCTGACTTTGATTCCATTCATGCCTCTTTCCCAAATTCCTTCAAGATAGCCGACCATGACATGCGATATTTCATCCACAATTTGGGACCGCTCTATTAGACTCCACACATCCTGGTTTGGGCTTACTTCTATCTGTTAAGAATCTATTCAGAGTTATGTCGTCAATACAATTCCCTTGGGCTTCTTTACCGGAGTGGCAAATCAGATTCCTCCAACGCTTTCTTCTGTATTATTTGACTCGATTTGAATTATTTATTGTCGTTATCTTACCAATCAATTTAATTACTATACAACTGTTTCTTAGATCATATGGATAAATGCCCTTTTCATAAATCATATATGCTCTATTGAAATTGTTCGAAGTATGTATGTACTAATTTAAAGAAAGAAAAAAAGAGTCTTAAGAAATCATTACAAGAATTAATAAAGGAGAATCAAAAAGGAAATCATGCGCATTGAAAATCAAAAACACATTGAAGAAAAAGAATATTATAGTCACAGGCGCATTACCAAAAAATTAACACATATCGAAGAAAAAGGAATAAATTAAATAGAGATCAAACAATAGTGTAAGCACCATCAACAACCAATTCAGAACCGGTTGTGTAAGTTGAAGCATCACTAGCGAAGTACAAATAAGCACCACACAACTCCTTACACAAACCTTCACGACCCATTGGAATCAAAGACCACCATCTTTGTCTTGTCTTCTTATCCAAATAATCATTGATACCAGAATCACAATAACCAGGAGAGATAGCATTGACTCTAGCGAAATCATGGAACTCCAAAGCCAAGCACTTAGCCAAATGAACAACAGCAGCCTTAGAAGCATTATAAGCAGAGTGATAAACTGGCAAGTTGACAATATGAGCTGACATAGAACCAGTAAAGATCAATGAACCCTTACCATGTTTTTTGAACACTTTACCGACGGCTCTGGAACAGTAAAAGACACCATTCAAGTTGATATCCATGACTTTCTTCCATAGTTCACCATCTGCATTGGCTTCATTGATAATAGTACCTGAGACAATGTTAACACCAGCGTTGGCCACAAACACATCAATTGTACCGAACTTTTTTTCAATGTCAGCGATAATCTCATCAACTCTAGCAGCATCAGTGACATCTCCAGCGTAAGCCTTGGTTTTCACACCGTTCTCTTTTGCTATTCTAAGGGCTTCTTTTTCCGGCGCTTGCAAGTCCCAGAACACAACATCTCCTCCCGCTTGGGCATAACCTTCAGCAATGGCTAAACCGATGCCATGGCCTGATCCGGTCACGACACAGACTTTGCCTTTCAATGAGAACAAATCCAAGATCTTGTTGTCTTTGACTACCTGTGGGGTTGGTTTAGGAAGTGGTGATTGGTCATTTAGCAAGTAATGGGTTTCTGAAACGTTGTCGTTGAAGTTATGAGCAGTCATTTTGATTGATTTTCAGTGAAGTTGTATTTGATTGATTTGGATATGATATCTGTGTGGGGAGAGAGAATGTAGATTGGATTAAGATATGAATATTGGTGGAGAATAAGGACAATCAAATTATTGTCAGGCAACCCCACATGGCTGACCTAACTTGTACAAATTGGCAAGATTTGTGGTATTTAAAGGGAATTGGCATGCATACAGTTCTAACTCCTGTAACTAATTTTTTGTGGAGACATTCCATCAAGTGGAAATGAACCAATAGGTTTGCCGTCTGGGGTCGTCTGGAGTTCTAACATTTTACCATCTGAATTCTAATGATCTGAAATGAATGTCTGTTTGTAGGGTGTGCAGTTCCTGGGGTAGCTGAGCAGTTATTCAATGAATGAAATGGTATGAGCTTGTATTACCCAGTTGAGTGATCCCCACAAAATAGCCCGGCTAAGTTTCCCAATGCGGGAAACCAACGCTCATGCGCGTGACATTTCTTTCCGCATTCCAGACGCGCGGCTCATCACCACTATACAGATTAAATCGGTCAAGGCCGTTCAAAGTTCAAACTCAAATTCGACTTCGGACGAACCTGGAAGTTTGAAATTTGAAATTTGAAGTGACATACAAATCAATCAGGGTCAGGAGCCAGCTGTTCTTGAAAAAGTAACACAGACAACACAGAAATCTTAACACCTTTACCAGTAAAACTGAAGGCATTCCACCAGTCAGACAACTGTCAACTGTGAATTGCGATCATCCATTTAGCGTTCAGTTGTGACTTGTTGTGTCTGTTTATCCAAACATCGTTTCTCCGCTGGCCACTTCAGTGACTTACATTACGGTTCACGTCCAAAGTTCGTTGTTAAAGGTGTAAATTTCCCTTTCTGTTCATCTTTTTATACCCCATATTTGGTGTTTCTACCTCTATTTTTGCCGATATTTTCCAGCTCGCCATGGCAGACAACTCCGTCGTCAATTTCTCTTCTATCCACTCATCTCATTCATCTGCTTTACAACAAGAACTAGATTTTTTCAATTTGCCTTTACAAGTTCAACATCAAATGACACGACTACAGAACCTTCAAGTGACTGCCAAGAAAAGAGGCACCAGAAAGACATCCAAGGTTTCTAAACCATCAACAAAAACAACCACTAAACTATCCAAATCAGCAACCGCAAAGACAACAACCGCAAAACAAAAACCGAATAGAAGAACAAGAACTGGGTGCTTAACTTGTCGTAAGAGACACCGTAAGTGTGACGAACGCAAGATCACGGATGCTCATGGTAAAACGAAATGCAGTCATTGTACAACTAATGATTGGGAATGTGAATGGCCAAGTTTCATATATGTGTCTCCTGAAAACAACAAGAAAACGGAACCTTCTTCCAACAGCACGAACGAATCAACGATATCAACCACTATAACACACAACAATTCTGAAAATACAATCAACAACAGCAACAACAACAACAACTCTATTAACATCAATGATCAGAACAACAGTAATACAGTGGACACTTCTACTTATCATTGTATTGACAATCGGAAAAATATGCCCAACCCTATTCTCCCACCATCTTCCATAAAAGTCCAATCTCGAACAGATGAAATGGACGCTGCCAGAACAGTCATTCAAACCCCAGAAGCGCCTCCTGTGCAACTTGAAACTTACCAAACACCCCACCAAATTCCCCCATTTCTCAACTCAAAACCCGTCTCTAATACAACAATCATCACCAAAACCGAATCCGTTGTGTCAATCTCAAACCTACTCGGTGGTGACTTTGCTGTGTCACCCTCTTCCAATGGTATAGATAGCTTGGGTAGAGCTGGTCTACTTATGCCTATGAATGTTCCTTCGCATGCTGTTCCCAACAACACGTCAAATTGTTTCAACAATAAGAGTACCTCGTTGCCGCCTCTTAGGAAAACCATTATTGGTGGTAATGCCGTTGGATACCAGAATGTGATTCCTTCACCTGTGTCTTCTGCTTCTAGTATTGCTGGTCCACACAACAATATACACAATGTTCTCAATGCTGGTCTGCCAAGTGCTGCTTCTGGTGGTGGTTCTCTGCCTAATTTTGTCAAAGAAATTAGTGGCGATTCAAGAGATGGTGACGTTGTAGCATCAATGGGATCAGTTGTTGGTCCAGCTAATTTGAATCCGATGAAAAATAGCATTAATATGAACAATGTGAATCCATTGCCTTTAGTATTTGGTGCTCCTGAGTATAATTCCATGGTTCAGAGGTCGTCTGAGCCACTTAACATCAGTGATTTCTCCTCGTTTGTCGAAACAGATAATTTCTTGGAGTTGCCGGACACATTACGTGATTTTATGTTTGTGAATGCCTTTAATATGAATTCGAATTTGGATCCATTGCCATTTATGCACCCCCCGAAAGAAGTCTTGGAAGAGTATTTCATCAATGTTGAGAATTTTACAGTTGATGATCAGAATAGAATGCTGGAGATGAATCCTGAACAAGAACTATTTTTCCTGAAAAAATACGTTGATGAAGTCGGTGGTGGATTGGATATGTTTGATACGAATAAGTGTATGGTCAAGTTGATTCCTCAAAAGTTTAAAAACTGTCCTCCGTTGAAATTTGCCGTGTATGCATTATGTTCCAGAGCATTGGAGGCTAGGACTGTGAATTATCCTGAGAAGTTGACCGTCAGTTACTATCACGAGTCCTTGAAACAATTGGCCCGTTCATATAACAAGTCAAGTGATGAAATATTGATCGTGACTACGTGTATCATCCTCTGTGTGTTCGAAATGATGAGTTCAGATCCAAAGAAATGGAAGAAACATTTGGAAGGTTGCATTTTGCTTTTAAAATCATACAATATCCATGGTCTTAGTCCTGAAATTTTAAGCAGAGCTACATTTTGGGTTTTTATAAGAATGGATATCTGTAATGCCATCATTGCCGAATCTACAACGATCTTACCATCAAGCTATTATTTCGACAGAGGTGAAATGTCCATAGAAGAGACTGAGAAAATGTTCGAAGATGAAGGAATGCATGCTAACTATATAGTGTATCTCAGCTCACTTGTTCTCAACTTGATTCATTCAGACATGGAAGGCCATGATTTCAAAAAAGAGTGGCTTGTGCTGTGGTCTAGACTTCGGTCTTGGTTAGTTGGCAGTCCCGAGTTGTTTGGACCTTGCTATGAGTTCTTCGACTCGAACATCCAGTTCCCTAGAATCTTTTACTCTAACACTCAAGCGATCTCCGCTAACCAAATGTACCACATGGCGTGTATCTTGATGTTGCAGAACAAACCACGGTCTTTGAAAATGTCAAGTTTAAATTCAACTGGAACACCATCAGCATCAGCAGCTGGGATGACGACAAACGGTAATACAATGTGCACCACTGGCGACGTTGCTAATTCCATAACAGGACCTTCATCAGTTCCATCGACCACAGCTGGTGATATGACAGCAAACAGCTCCTCACATACATCACCTACATCAGTCATTGGCACAAACACAACCAATACAGCAGCTAGTCCACATAACTCAGTGGCAGGATCGACTACAACTGATCAACAATCCAAGTTCAAGTCTTCAAACCACCCTCATCATCAAAGCACGTCGTTGTTGTATCATGCTAAGAGGATCATTGGTATTGCGATTACAAACTCGGATTACGGTGCGTATTGTAATTCCATCCAGCCTATTTATATCGCTGGTACTATCTTGACTAGTAAGAAAGAACATGGGATTACGTTGGGTGCGTTAAGAAAAGTTGAAGAGCGGACTGGGTGGTCTACTCATTGGAGATGTCGTGATTTGATTCAGTATTGGGACGGGGAGTGTTGAGTTACATCTGGGTTGTGGTTTGGGTTTTTCTGTAATTTGTTATGAGTTTTAATGATTTTGTTGTACATATATCATGATTTGGGAATGTGCCCTTATCAGGTATCAGTTATAGAGATAGCTTTTTGTTTGATATATATTCTTTACTTTAATTCCTCTAATGCTATTTTCACGATTTTATTCTTTTCTTAATTTTGCATGCAATATTAATTTTATGGTTAATTATATATACAGGTAAACAAGCATGGTAGTAAAGAAAAAAGTAACTTAGATTAACGTTCAATTGCCAAATGTTATCACATGATCTTTTCAGGATCAATGTCATAATCATCACTGTTTTCCTTCTTAGAAACAACACCCATCTTAACCAAATTGTTGAACATATCTTGAGGAACCCAGCCTTTAGTAGCAACAAACGGAGTTGAAGAGATTTGAGTTTGATACTCTTCGAATTCCTTCTCATATTGGGCCAATTCATTTTCATTGAACTCGATCTTCTTAGCATCTTCACCAATCAAGCCTAACTCAACATACGAGTCCCACATTTGGCTCAATTCAACCATAGCATTTTGAACATACAAGTAGTCTTGATCACTTGATGAATTCAAAGCTTCCAAATAACCAGCCTTGATCAACTTGATAGCAGGAGAAATAACACCTAGCAATTTCTTGTTGGCGTCATTCAATGCCAACTCCCAGCAGAACTGGTTTCTTGTTCTGTTGTACATGAACTCATATTGCTGTTTAGTAACATCATCCAAGTCGTCCCATCCTTCGACCTCCTCTTTCAAGTTGAAAATCTTAGGACCAGTGTAAACCAAGAATTTAGGATAGTTGGTCAAGATGAATGGCTTAATAGCAGAACCTTCAAAATCAACAAACACGTTACCGTTGTCAGACTGGATCACGTTAATTGGGTCCAGGTCAGCTAATGCCAACTTAGGCTTAAGCAATTCCTCGAAGTTAGGAATGGTAGTGGATTTCACGTTGATCAAATGTGGAGCAACAGCTAAAAATTTCTCATAGACGCCAATGGCACGAGAGAGACGGTCGGTTGACTCAACGGACAAATCAGCCTTGGCGATACTCAAGCGGGTTTTGAAGTTCTCCAACTCGACTTTGAACAAGTCAGCGATCATAGCTAGCGGCTGGTCTTTAGGCCAAGGACCCAAGAATGGCAGGAGTTTGTCTGTGGTTAACAAGCCCTTCTCTTTGAAGTAGGCACGTTCAGTGGTTGGACCAACGCTCCAACGACCATCTATCTCTTGTAAGGTTTTCATGTCAGGGGTGATGTCACTGGTGAAGTACAATGAACCGAATGCGTCAAAGTTGAAGTCAGTCACCGACTTGTTGAATTCGGAGATTGGTTTGATCACTTTCATTAATGTTTCTTTGACTTCTGTGTCTTTCAAATCACCGGAAACCAATGGGTTCCAGTCACGCATGAGCAAGTTTCCTTCAAAGTATTCCATTAAGATAAAAGGAGATTTGATTGAGTTGTCTGGAGTAGAAGAGTAAGCCAACACACGAGGAACACTGAGTTCGAGTTTCTTTGAAAGGAAGTCCAATGTGGCGACTTCGGACTTGAGGTTCACTTCACGGTAATAGCTAGACTGTAAATTGTATGGAAGTCTGAGCACAAACTCTTTGGTCTCGGCATCTTTGGCATTTGGGTCTTCAGAAGTGGATAATTCAAGTTTGTAAAGACGGTGATGTTTGCCCTCGTGCATGGATGCCATTGACTTGATATTGGTAAATTTGAAATCTTTCAACAATGACTCCAAGTTCTCTCTGATACCATTGATGTTTTTCTCAACTTCGAAAAGGGACTTGGCTCTGGCATCAGTTGAATCCTGAGCGGTTTCAACTAATTTGGAAACGGTGTTGTTCAAACCCAAGATTGAGAACTCGGTTCTACGTTTGGACTTTTCTTGAGCATCGTTTTTCAACCATGTACCCCAAGTGTAGTCAAAGAATGGACTACGGTTTGGATCCTTCTCATCGCCGATTGTGGTGGTGTATGTTTTTGGCTCTTTCGATAGTGTGGATTGGAAACGACGGAAACTTTTGATATTGCTGGTTGTGGTGATGTTGGGAAGTTGAGGTGTTTTGAGGGAAGTGAAGAATCTCAAAGATGTTGCTTTCTGGGATGCCTTCAGTGGCATGAATTTTCTTGATGATCTGGCTGCTCTTGACAACATTTTTGAAGTTTTGTGGCTGTTGTTTTGAGAATGGCTGGTGTTTGTTGAAATAGTTGATTCATTGAAGTTGTGGGGGAGTTTTCAGTTTGGGTGATTGGAATTTTCAGGTGCTGCGAACGTATAAGCGAACTCGGCGTTTGTTACGTAACGGATTACGGAATTTACGATATTTACCATTAACTATATACTGGAAATTCACACAAAACAATTAAAAACAGACCTCGTTTGACATGACGATAATGTATAGATTGTAGATAGTGGATATAAATAAATAAGTTAAATAAATAGATTGAGCAGAGACACCAATTCAACTGGATCCACCAGAGCATAGCTTACAAAGACTTGTCAGGGTTGGCTTGGTACAACTTCTGTTCACCTTCTCTTCCACCCAAATCTCTGTATAAACCTTCATGAGGATATGATCTTGGCATATTTGGTCTATCAGGGTACAATTCAAACACATAAATGACACCGGCAAACAATGCTAATCCACCGAAGAATGTGAAGAAACCTTGAACAGCCTTCTTGTTGGTAACATGGTCAAAGTAATCAGGGGACCACAAGTCAATGTAATCGTGCCATGGATGCACAGGTTCACCGAAATTTCTCCTGTTTTGACGATCATCCCATGGTAAAAGAGGCTCACGTTTTGGAGGAGGGATATAGTTCTTTGGGATTTTGTAATCTGGAAATTCCTTTGCAGCATCAGGCAAGAAGTTTGGAAGTGCTCTCACTGCAATGGAGGTGGAGAAACATGCTTTGGAAGGGCATGCAAAGGCAGAAGTGCCTCTCAATGCTAACTTTCTGGAGAACACTGATGACATAATGGAATAAATGGAATATGATGAAATGTGATGGGTGATGTCTGTTGATGTGTGTCTTTTGCTGTTGTGGATACCCTTTCCTTATCCTGATTCCTGTACCCCAGCTGTTCTGAGATGTTCCCCTCATTTTGAAAATAGCTGATAATCCTGACGGTGCACGGGTGTCATACATGATCCCAAAGATAATGTGTCGATTGATAGACGCGTCGAATTGTATTCCAATTAATTTTTAATTTGACGATTTTGAAATTTCCCTTTTCATCGAATTTTTCACTGGCCATTCGACTTTCTATCGCTCAACTCACAACTTACAAGCCTTTATACCCTCGCCTGCCTGAATTGTACGTTGTTGTCTACAGTCTCCCCCGTCCTTGTTCATGTTCCCGTCTCCGTCTCCGTTGCCTGTTTCCTGTTCCCTTTCAACTTAACTGGTACCCTTCACATCGATTTCTCCTGTTTTTCCAACAAATCAACACATCAAATCAAGCACATCCATCTGAGATCCCACAATGGCGTTGCCCTCCAAAAAACGTGGGTCTTCTGCTATTCCAGACATTGAACAGGATCAAAATTCAAAACTCTCTCAGCCCGTGCACCAAGTTCATCCCTCAAAACGTAGAAGAACAGAAACAAGAACGAGCTCAAGAGTGAAACATCTGAGAGACTCAACACAAGCTTCATCAGCTTCATCAGCTTCATCAGGCACTCCTATTCCCCATTACTATGCTGGTTCTGATTCAAGCACCTTTGACATCAAACAACATGATTCTAGTGACAAGCAAACAGCAAAGGAAAACCTCCGTGACTTGATCATCCACAATGAATCGGCCTTGAGTGAACTATACCACCTACAGCAATTCACCACTTTGATCTCATTTGATCCTGAAATAACTCACAACCAGAAAAAAGACACTGTAGCATTCAAGTCCTTCCATGATCAGTATACCTTATGGCCTGAGGTTGATATCGGCAGAAGAAGCCGTCGGTTGACTGAACACTCAGATCCCTTAAGACAAGAAATTGAGCACATGGTTGATGAAAAATTAGCAGAGCTTGAACCTGTTGAATTAGAGTCAAAACCTACAGCCACCACACATCAAAAGCATCATCATAATACAACAACGCAACAACAAAAACAAACAAGTCATCGTCATCCTTCAACAGAAACCACGTCGGTCAGTCCTACTCATAAACGTGCTGCCGAGGCACATGAAAAGAAGTCAACCAGCAGGTCAAAGTCGCCATCCACATCAAAGAAACGTCCTCAACCATCTTCATCATCTCAGGGAAAACAACAACCTGAACCAATACATAAAGCTACAAAAACGATCCCGAAAGCCAGCAAGGCTGCCTCTGTCAAGAAAGAGAAACAACAACAGCAACACACAACTATAAAGACTAAGACCAAGACCAAGACTCCGAAAGCTAAGACAACTGGAACGTCCAAGAAGACAGCTGCGGCAAATGGAAAGAAAAAGCATGAATCTGAAGAGAAATCAGAAGAACCTGAAGAGATGACTCCTGAAGTTGATGAAGAGCCAGAGGAAGTTGAACAAGAGGAGAATGAGGAGAATGAAGAGGAAGAAGAAGAGTCCGAGTCCGAAACTGAATCTGAACAAGAAAACATTCACGTGCCAAAATCACTTAAATTTAAAGTCAGTGTACCTCCCCAAATCATCACCAATCCAAAACACATAGTGAAGCCTCGTTTTCCCTCACTAACTGAGTACCTTGATTCTTTCAAATCGACAATTGAAGAGTCTGGCGGAGGTGAGATTCCAGCATCTGAATTCCCCCAGTACATAGAATCCAAATTAGAACTCATAAATAAAATAGATCAAGCAGTCAAGTCCAAATTGCTTTTGCTCGATACCAAGGAAAACATTTTTAGAAACGTGCCCCAGGGCGTCAAAGAACCAACAATGATCAAGAAAAATAATAGGTATAGACAATCACATTTCCGTCCTTCTGTGGAGCCATTCAGACTGCGTAATGAATTGACTCATGTGGATCATTTGGTTGCCCAAGGTTTGAAATCATCTTCTTTGATTCATGATGTGCGGAAGTACAAGATGCAGAGTGCTAGAAAAGTGAGTATGGCCGTTGAACAACATTTCAAGAGACTATCTCAAGAGAACGAGAGAAAGAAACGTGAGTTTGAAAAAAATAGAATAAGGAGAGCCAAAGAAGTTGGTAGAGAAGTTAAGAAGAAATGGCTCGTTGCTGTGAAAGCATATAGAATTTTGGAAGAAAGAGAAAAGGAGAAAGAAAGAGCACTTAAGTCTAGAGAACAGTTGAGTAAGATCTTGGACCATTCAACTAAAGTGTTGGGTGCTCAATTGGCTAACCGTCGAAGCAGAAGCAGGAGTCGTACTCCGGATACTGCTAATGGGGGATTCAGTACAGGAAACGAACTCACTACAGATGGTGGTACCACACAAGGTGAAGAAGACGAAGAACGTTCCAGTGCAGATAGTGATGAATTCATGAGTACGAGTTCAAGTAGTGAAGAAGAAGCTGATAACAGCAAAGATAACAATGACGAAGTTGAGCTGAGTGTTCAACAATTAAAAGAAAAATATAAAGATCTCGATAAATTCACACTTGGCTCAGACAAAGATTCAGATGACGAGGATTCGGATGACGATGATATCGGTAGTAATGGTGCTACTGGTTTAGCTGCCTTATATGGTGACGAAGTTCCGAAATCCAATGGTTCGGGTCTTTCAAACGGCAAGACTGGCTCCTCTGCTGTTGCTCTGGTTGATCAATTGACTGAGGAGGAGAGGAAACAGTTGCTTGAGAAAGAGGCTAATCCTCTGTTTGACGAAAGCTCTGATTCAGGTGAAGAGGCTGGAGATGAAAATGATAGTGATGATACAGATATGTCTGACTCTGATGATGAAACTTCTAATGAGAGTAAAGATAGTCAAGACGAAGAAGATGTCAGTGATAGTGCCGGTGATGAACAACCTGGATTGGCCTCTTTGTTCGGTAAGCAACCTGTCGAAGATGATTCTGATGATGAGTCGGTTTATAGTGATGCTACTGCAACAACACACAACAATAGTGAAGATACTCCTTCTTCGTCTCCTAAAGAACAAGAGAAAGATCAAGCTGATCCAGTGGATGAAGATGATGACATGTATAATATTCCTGCTGTTCCTGTTCCAAGTTTACTTAGAGGAAACTTGAGAGTTTATCAAAAGCAAGGTTTGAATTGGTTAGCCTCGTTGTACAATAACGGAACCAACGGTATTCTAGCTGATGAAATGGGTTTGGGTAAAACAATTCAAACAATCTCACTAATTTCCTATTTAGCCTGTGAGAAAAACAACTGGGGTCCACACTTGATTGTCGTTCCTACCTCTGTGATGCTTAACTGGGACATGGAGTTCAAGAGATTTGCCCCTGGTTTCAAAGTGTTAACATATTATGGTTCTCCCCAGCAACGTAAAGAAAAGAGACAAGGTTGGTCCAAACCAGACGCATTCCACGTTTGTATCACATCTTATCAGTTGGTCGTGCAGGATCACGCTATGTTCAGACGTAAGAAATGGAAGTACATGATTTTGGATGAGGCTCATAATATCAAGAATTTCAGATCGCAAAGATGGCAAGCCTTGTTAAATTTCAACACTGACCACCGTTTGTTGTTGACTGGTACGCCATTGCAGAACAATATTATGGAGTTATGGTCGTTGCTTTACTTTTTGATGCCTTCTACTAAGACTGATCAGATGATGCCCGAAGGTTTTGCCAATTTAATGGATTTCCAGCAGTGGTTCGGTAGACCTGTCGATAAGATTATTCAAGGTGGTGCTGGGTTGAACGGTCCAAATGTTGCGAACGGCTATGACGATGAGACCAGAGAAACTGTGAACAAGTTGCATCAGGTGTTGAGACCTTATTTGTTAAGAAGATTGAAGCAAGATGTCGAGAAACAGATGCCTGCTAAGTATGAGCATATCGTGTACTGCCGTTTATCGAAGAGACAGCGTTTGCTTTATGATGACTTCATGTCTAGAGCCCAGACTAAGGAGACGTTGGCCAGTGGTAACTTTTTGAGTATTATCAATTGTTTGATGCAGCTGAGAAAGGTGTGTAACCATCCCGATTTGTTTGAAGTTAGACCTGTGCTTACAAGTTTTTCCATGGATCAGAATGCTGCTTCTGACTTCAAACTAAAGGAATTGATCGTTAAGAAGCATTTGAAAGATGATGGTAAGAATGATTTGAATTTGTCGTTTTTGAATCTGACTCCGATAAACAATTTTGATTTGAGTTCTCATAATGTTGATGCTATGAAACAGATTTCCGCTTCTGCAAAGTTCACTGAGACCATCCAAGAAATGGAGAAGTCCCTAGCTAGTAAAAAAGTTAGTCCTGATTTCACCAACTTGGAGAAATACTACGAGTGGCTGATCTACAATGAGCAAGTTGAGTTGATGAAATTGTACAAGCAAAGATTATATGCAAACAACTTCAACTGCAATAAGCAGCAGTTTATTTCTTCAAATTTGATCAAGACGGTGACTATGCCAACTAAATTGAATACCTCACAGTTAGAGGAATTAGATCTGCTCAAACCAATTAGTACCAGATACTATTCGAACAAAGACTTGCTTGACAAATATGCTTTTGTCACTCCTAAGGTAGTGACTAATGACATGCCAGAGATCACCTTCCCATCTGAATTCCAGCACAAGCTTCTTTCCACTTCTCTATACAACAAATCATTGCTAGAGCCATTCCATCAAGTTCAAGTCAAGACATCCATTTCTTTCCCAGATAAGTCACTTCTTCAATATGATTGTGGTAAGCTTCAAAAGCTTCAAGCGTTACTTCAGGAATTGGTTCCAAAGGGTCACAGAGCGTTGATCTTCACACAGATGACAAAAGTCCTAGATATCTTAGAAAAATTCATGAATTACAATGGTTACAAGTACATGCGTCTAGATGGTGCCACCAAGATTGAGGACCGTCAACTTTTAACCGAAAGTTTTAACAGAGACGAGCGTTTCAAATGTTTCATCTTGTCTACAAGATCAGGTGGTTTGGGTATCAACTTGACCGGTGCCGATACTGTTATTTTCTATGATTCTGATTGGAACCCAGCCATGGATAAACAATGTCAAGATCGTTGTCATAGAATTGGTCAGACCCGTGATGTGCACATCTACCGTTTCGTCAGTGAGTATACCATCGAGTCTAACATTTTGAAGAAGGCTAACCAGAAGAGACAGTTGGATAACGTTGTCATTCAAGATGGTGATTTCACAACTGACTATTTCAACAAGATTACAGTCAAGGGTTTGATTGGAGATGGAGAAGGCGATACCACCGATGCCTATGAGAATGATACTGATGCAGAAGCAGGTGGTTCAAGTCGTCGTCATGGTGGAAAGTTATTGTTTAGTTCGAAAGCAGGTGATGATTTCAATAAGGCTCTTGAACAAGCTGAAGATGCTGAAGATGCTCAAGCTGCTAAAGTCGCAATGCGTGAGAATCACGTCGATACAGATGATTTCGATGACGATGGAAACAAGTCTGGTGGTAGTCGTGCTGCGTCTGAAGCTCCTCTTCAACAGCAAGAAGAGGATCAAATGGTGCGTAAAATGATTGAACAGAAACAGAAATCTGAGTTGGAGAAGAAGAAAGGCAAGACTAATGGCTCAAATAGTAATGGTAATTCTGATAAGATGGATGTCGACGGTGGTGGTGATAGCGGTAGTGATGATGAGGACAGTGATAGCGATAGCGATGATAGTGATGATGGAATCGGTCATGTTGATGAGTATATGATCAGATTCATTGCTGGTGGTTTTTATTTTGATTGAACTCTTGTTCCGTTGCTTTGGTTCTTTGCGATGTTGAGGGACGAAGTTCTATATGTGTTTTTATGTTTTATGTTTACTAGGCAAAAAGTTTATGTTTTTTCCAATCACTTGTATACTACTTTTTATTTTGCGAAAATACAATAATGAATACGTTACAGTTCTTTACGTGGAGTGGGAACCAGCGTGCGTATATATATAGTAGGTATCTGGTAAATTTTATCTTTTAATGTAAGGAGGGGCTAAAGAAGTATGTAGATATCAAAACGGAAAATTCAAAAAAAGAACCAAAAGTTAAAGAAAGATACTATTAAGAGAAATATAAGAAAAATCGAATATGTACGGGGAATGCAACGTGTATGTATATGAAGGAAAAACCGAACAAGTAATGCAGTAGCAAAATCAAACCTCAGCAGGATGAAGTATTAAATTGAAAATTAGCATTATGGGATATGTAAGAGATGAAATAGGAATATATTTGAAGTAGATCTAATTTGGAATTGTGACAAAGGAATCAACCCCCTCATCACCAGATCTACGTAATTGCCATTTGTGGAAAGTGACAACGATTCTTCTGACACACAAGTGAAGTAAGAACACCAAGGAACCACAGAATCTGACAATGGCAAAACCAAACACAGACCATAAAATGAAGGCTAAGTAAGTGTTGGAATGAATAGCATCAGCTTCCCAGATTTGAGTGATTGTCATAACCAAAATAACATTACAAAGAACCCAAACCAACACCACTCTTGATCTGATATCTCTGTAGTAATCATCCGAACTAATTTCTGCTTTTTGTTCACCACCGTCACGTAAGTTGATTGGTGTCTTTCTTCTCTCTTTCAATTGGTACAAATTCTCAGCATACATTGAATCAATATCTCTTTGTTCACCAATGATTTCCAACTTAATGATCTCTTGACCCTCTTCGTTGGTAACAATCAAAGCCTTACCCAATGTACTGCTTGGTGCATTGTCACCCTTGGTACCCCAGGAAACATCATGTGTGTTACAAAAAGCGTAAATTTGTAGAAGACATGTGTAAGCTGGTAACATGAGGAAATATTGAATGGATGATGTGATGATGTGCCATGGATCCAAGTAGAGGATAGATGAGAGTGCATATAAACCATAAGTGGATGCCATTGAAATCCACATTGATGCGAATGTCAGACCACTAACTTCACCAGCTTCATTATTTTTCAGTTGTAAACAGAAGAAAACAAAACCAGCAACAATAGCATAACAACCACAAAGAGTAAGCAAGAAAACAGCAACAAAGAAAAGTTTAGGAGCACCTTGTGGTCTATTGCCCATTGAAATAACTAGCATACTAATTAAAGTACAGATGCAGACATAGTTCAAGATTTGGAAACCCCACTTACCGCCAGTCTCATTGACGGAGATTAAAGCACCAGCCAGATAGTAGAATGAGATATAGAAGTTAGAAATGGAGAAGAAACTGAACATCAAACTGAAGAATTGGTACAAGAACTCGATATTGAAGAAGAACTTTCTCATTGCAGAATGGTCAGTTCTCCAAATTTGAAAGAAATGAACTTGAGCAAACAAAGCAGCAAAGAAAGCACCATTCAACCATCTTCTCCTTTGCGAAACAAATTCTGGAAGGGATTCAGGAACATCGGTTTCACCCTTAGCGTCCTTGACGTATTTCAGAACCCATTTGGCATCTTTTTTAGCAACCAATTCCCAAGCCAGAATTCTATCTTCGGCCAAGTACATATTAGCGGTAAAAATATCAGCTTCTGCATCAGTGTCACTCCTCTCTCCCTTGAAATAGGAGCATAGTGGACCAGTATCGTCAGCATGGTTCTTTAAAGCTGTGTATCTATAAGCAGACAATGCACCAGGCAACACAGAAATGTAACCAAAGGCAGACTCAAATGGTTTATCTAATATATTGGACATCTTATACTCAAAGTTTTGGGAACCGACTAATGGGTTGATCAATTTGGACCAGAATTTACCTTTCATGGCAACAATTTGACCGGCTGCACCAGCACAGTTAGAATCTAGATCAAAGGCCTTCCACAGATGATAAATGGCACTTTCATTTGGTCTGGTACCCACATCTAACAGGATACAGACATTTGGTTGTAAAATAGGACAAAAGCCATTGAAAACCCATCTATGGGAGTTAATCTTTTTGGCATTGGTTTCTTTCAAACAGAAAACAATTTGAACTGGAACGATACCTTTATCAGCACCAACAAATTTCAAGTCTTCATCAATAGACAGTTGAGTAGTATATTCAAACAAATGACTTTTGACTTCTTTCTTGTTCACGAAAGATTTAGCAATACCTTCTTGATAAACGCCAATAGCAGACAACACTTCTAAGACACCAGGGCTCACTTTGTTTCTACCATCAGCGACAATCACAACAACGACTTTCTTCCATGCATCTTTACCCCAAGTGGAACTGTTCTTTCTCTTACATAGGTAAGCAATATTTTTGAAAACAGCATGTAAAGTTCTAGTCAAAGCAACTTCATCTTCATTATACATGGTGATACAGATGACCAATTCAGTTTCTCTTGCTAAATCATTGGCTCTCAATGTGAAACCATCTTCTGCAAAATCATTAGCGTCAGAAGTGACGGCCGAGTATTTCATATAGTTGAACTCATCTTCACCCTTAAGAGGCAAAAAGTTGTGCAAAGTTGATGGAACTGGATTATCCAAAATCAAATTACCATTCTTTGGTCTGAAAACTTTTTGAGTGGCTCTGTAGTTGTTTCTTCTTGGTTGGAAATCCTGTGGAATCTGATCAAACATGTGACCATCCAAACTGGATGAAAATTGTTGGTCGTATTCATCTTCTTCTGATGCTGCTGTTGAATCACTGTCGACAGATGAAGCATATGAGTGAATCTTTTGTGCAGGTGGTGGATCTCTCTCATTTAGGGTATCTTGGGTGGAAAGAGTTCTTGTTCCAGATGATTGTCTTGAACTAGTAGAACTTCTAGCTCCAGCAGTTGGTGCAAGTGTTGGAATAGATTGGAATGGATTGGCTGGATCGATGATTCTGTTTGCTGTTGGGTTTCCACCGAATGATGAATTTGAAAAAAGACGGTCACTTGGAGCCAGTGATAATCCAAAAACTCCAGTGTTGCCACTTCTTCCACTTGTGACTGATTTTGGATAATTCTCAGAGGTAAGTCTAAACGGAGACGTGTGTCTGGTGGGGCTATAACTGGCCATATCATCGTCATCATCACTTGCCTCAGCTATACTATGAGCAGCAAACTTGGCTCTCAATGGTGATTCTTGGTTTGTGAATCTAGATCTTGGAGTATCTTCACTGTCACCTCCAGCTGCCCTGATGAAGTTATTTGCTAAAGTGTTGTTGAAAATGTTTGTTGATGAATCTGATCTTCTAAATGAAACGGCTGGAGAATATTTCATTGCCGCTTTTGAAGGAGATGCTTTTCCTGGTGACACTATAATAAAAAAATTCAACCAATGATGTTAGTATATGTTGGAAACATTGGTCAATCAAAATGAATGTTTTTTGATTTCATGAACATACTTCTTCTTGGTGAGCCCATTGGTGTATAGGCTTGATCAGGTCTTCTGATAGGAGAACCAGAATCCCCGTAATCAGTGTAACCATCTGAATCTTCAAATGGATTAGGCATTTTGCAGTGTTTGAAGTTGTTGGTTTAGTTGTTTTTGGTGATTCCGTTGATTCTGTTGAAAGAAAACTATTTGTATTTCAAGAAAAAGAGAGAGAGATATAGCCAAAATGGCAGCCACTGAAATAGTCTTTATATCAAGCTTCAACTGTTTACTGAATCTCCCGAGCTGGCTTCCATCTCATCTATTAGGCCCAATCGGGCAATTGGTAAATAAACATCAGCACAGCCCGGAAATAGTTTGCAGCTGGAGCAGATTTGGAAAATCGATACATCAATCGTCGCGGATTTGAAAGCGACGCGTCGAAGTTAAAAAATATTAATTTTTATCGGTGCACGGGTTATGGTGAAGTAGTGATTTGGAAGTTCGGAGCTCTCCATTCGGTTGATCGTTGTTCCATTCGATAATGTGATGCAAAAGGGAGGTAAGCAGATATTTATAAATTCTTCTTGCAAATCAGTCATCATAATGGAGATATGAACTCGTCCCTTTTGCTTCACCCTCTGCTTTGAAACTCTTTGGTTATATCATATTGGCCTAATTTATTAACGTTGGTTACCACAGGCCGGTGATGTGTTTCAGGAAGCCTTCTCTAGTGCTTAGCGCTCGGACATCAAAGGATGGGTACTTTTCTTGTGACATCTATTCACTTTTTTCGATCTAGCTTAACCACACATGTGCACTCATTTGATACTAATTAGTCAAACTTATCGGTATATATATGTCAGATGCAACACTAACAAAGAATCTGCCCTTTTGTTCTAGGGATATATGTTGAGAAAAAGTTTCAAGTTAATCCTTTGATGTCCATATTAGGCAAGACATGCCCTTTGCTCCGATTCGATATATATGAGGCCGATTTCCCATTCATCAAGATTGCAAAGCTTTTCATCTGACAGTTTTCTGATACTCTGCTGCTCCTTGTTCTAAGTTGATCAGATATACAACACATCGCCGTTTTATATATTCATCAAGAAAGATTTATAAGAGACGACCCATTTGCCAAACAACCATAAGGACCCTACTATCTATTCAAAATGTTATTCAAACTGCTAGTTACGATCTTTGTTACATACCAACAATTGACGACTGCAGTCACAACCACAACACTAAACTCAAAAGAACAACTAGCCATGGCCGTCGAATCCAATACAGCTGAAGTGAATTTATTCATCAGTGACTTGAACGCCAACTATGCCTCCTATACCTCATACATGAACAGCAAGAACATGGAATTTCCTGCAGATTTGGTGCAATTTGTGTATGACCTAAACCAATTCACAGATGAAATCCAACAAAATTCATACTTCGTGGAAAGTTTTCCAATAACAGAGTTCTACACATACTTCACAGCATTTCCATGGTACAGTTCATTATTATCTGAAGCAGGTGTATCCACTTTCTACATGCCTGATGATTTCTCCACAGTTGTCCTGTCGGATGGTAGTTCATTAAACTTGTCCGAATTTGTCACTGACACAGCCGATGCTGGTGCTTCTGCCAGCGTTATCGTTTCCACAAATTCTGCTGGCAGAACAACAACTCTTACTTCCGGAAACAACGTCAAGGTGACCAGTGCTGCTAGTGATACCCAAGATGACAACGATAACAGTGGTACCGACACTGAAAGTTTTCTCTTAACCACCTCAGTTTCACGTTCGAAAGCTGCTCCGCATTCTACTATATCGAGCGCTGATGTTTCGTCGAACGCTGCTATGGCCCTTGCCGTCCCTGGTTTTATCCTCACCTGTGTTTTGGGGTTATTTATGTAATCCCGTTAGTTGTCTTTTGTTTTTCACTTGTCACCCAAAATTAGAATAATATAAAATAGAGATATATATAGGTTTATGATTTGGAAATTAGCCGTATATATTGCACGTGTTTACATAGTTTCTTTTTGTATTTTCCAGGTCCTTTTTTACTCCAATTCTTTTTTGTTGTCGTAGGGTTGCAATATTAATAATTTTCTAATATTCATTTACTATCAGGTAGGATAATACCTTTCACTTTTGTAAGCTAGAAGATAAAAAAGAAAAATAGTTGTTAGTGATTCGTTGAAACATTTGAAACTTCAGGTCAAGAAAATCAAGCACTGAATTATGAAACAGAAATGAGGTATACGTACCAAGCTCAGAAAGTTTTTGTCATCTAATTTCAGACTGATATAAAGCTCAAGATCCTCGTCGCTTAGATCGGGAAACTGTCCTTCTAAGCCCAATACAGATTTAGTACCAGAACTTGAATTATCATTTGGTGACAACGTTGTCTCATTATCATTATCGTCATCATCTCCTTCAGATTGATCGCAATAGGTTGTTCTGTTATCGGATGCTAAATTTTCTATTTTGTGCTTCTTTGTTGAACTACTATCCGAATGATCTTTTTCAGGTATGCCGTGCTTCTTCTTGGTGGTTTCACCAGTCATAGGTCTATGAGAATCTACCGGTACCAGGTTGTATGTGTCCTTAGAGGTAGAGTGCTTTTGTGTAGTGATTTTTAATGGAACAAGTTCTGGAGCGCCCACCTTTGTGTCACTGGATGTATCTTTAGAAGTAGAAAGAGGTGGTGGTACTTTCAAATTGGAAACAGGAGTACTTGGTGGGGCATTGAACTGGATTGAAGATTTTGTTTGCATCGGAGTCTGTTGAGAAGCCAATACTGGAATGGCTGGAGTTTGACTGTTTTCTGTATTGAAGTGATGATCCAAGTGCCCTTGATGGTTGTGTGGTAGCTTGTTCGAATTGGCGTTATTGGTAACGCTGAGTCCTCTCTGGGATGGTTCTTCGGCCAAACCATGATGAGTGGAACGTAGCACACCCGGTCCTTTATTCAACACAGGAACTCTGCCAAGAATAACAGGAGAATTTTGATGATAACAACTTGGTATGGTTTCTTTGTTGTGTGAACGTTGACATGGACTATAGGTATTACCAACTTGCAATGGAGTTCTCTGGTAATTTGCGGCTGCAGAGTACAGTCTTCCAGTGACGCTATTGAAGGTTGGAAAAACATAGCCCGGGGACATAGCAGTTTTGTCAAATTGAGAAGGATTTTGATACAGTTGACTATTCGGGCACTCCCAACGACTGCGTTCATTTCTGATGTTATGAGGTGTAATTGGGGTTGTACATGAACTATCAGAGTGGGTAATGTAAGAAAGAGAATGGGCACCTTTGTTAGTCAAATGTGCAGGAGAGGCAAGGGAAGTCATACGGTTTATATTCTGTCTTTGAGAGAATTGGTTGATATGAGGGTTAGTTGTAATTGATAGCCTTCCCAAATGAGCAGCAGATCCTTGATGGATTTGGGATTGTGGAGAATACCTGTACTGGTCTCGTGGAGATTCAGCAGTTGAAATGGAAACCTGTGAGCTCTCCAGTTGTATCTGTGGCTCATGGTATGATATATTGATCATATGGCTTGAATTGTGTGAATGGCGACGGTTTGAAAAACGAGGAATGTCGATATCTCTTTTAAAATTTCTGGAATTAACTGACAAATTGGTTGGAGCCTGACTATAGGTTCGAGAAGCAGCTATTGGAATAAAAGGAAAACGTGGGGTAGTCAACACAGAGCTTTTCATTGATCTCTCTGTCATCATTCTTTTTGATTCGTAACCTTCATTTTTCGGTGGACTACGATGATATTGGGTGATCTCGGTAATGGCAGGTTCTGGGACAATATCAGGAACTTGCTGAGTACAGACCATATCCGATTGACTGTCATTAATCTGACTATCAGAAACTGCTTTCTCTCTTTTTGAATCATTATAGATAATCTGGACTTTATACGATCTGAAGGCATCAATACATCTATCAAAAGATTCACGAGTGGAAAATCCAATCTGAAATTTCTTCTTGCAACTTCCACTGCCGACAGGGTAGTATTTTACCGCAATTGATGGATACTGAGAGTAAACTTTGCATTTCTCGTCAGAAGCAAATGATAAACGTTCCTAAAAAACCAAAACATAAGAAAAATCATTAGGTTAGTATGCATATGTCCAATTTCAGCAAAAGTTGTAACTTGGGAGTAGAAAATAGGCGGTCGATATCATACCAAGTCGTCTGCTTTCCAATTAACTTTGACAATTTTATGTTTTGAGGGCAAGGATGAAGAATTGTAGAAACTGATAGATAAGTCTGATCTATAAGGGAAATGTACCCATTGTGACTTTTCATTGAAATATGAGTACTTTCTAATTGGCACTGAAGATGATGAGGTCAGTGGGGAAGCCATTATATCCAATTATTATTGAATACCACTTTGTTTATGTATATGATATTGTGATCCTATGTGATGCTGCAATCCGATCAATTGTAGCTGATTGTTGGTTATGAAGTGTTTGTTGAGGACAAGTAGGTTGTTCCCTTTTTCCTTCACTCATCGTGTCCTGTGTTTTCCTTTGAAATTTGAAATTTGGAATGGCCACTTAAAGCTGCGGAGGTCTTCCGTGCTCTGGTTTTTGTAAATATTACTGTGCCACATCTCGCAGTCACTACGCCTCCACCGCCCATTGCTTTTATCAGTCTTAAAATTGAATTTCTGGAGACGACCTGTCTGATGCGATAGAAAGAAGAGCTGATAACAGCCGATTCATTAACCCTTCACTTTGGTTGACATGGTCGTGCTTGTTTGCCTCTGATCTCTGAAACACGACCCTCTTTTCTCATGAATATTCAACTTTAACAGATCACAGACAACAGTCATCATCCATAACAGACTTAACGGACTTTCAAAATCAACGTCCATCAATAATGGCCAAAGATCAATACAAACTGCTTGCCACAACTGAGGCATCCTCACAACAAGCAACAGCTGCCTCCTCTTCAACAAATTCCACCACAAAGGCAAACTCAGTCCACTCAGAAGTTGACGATGTGGTGATATTCAGTCCTGACTCTTTACATGCATATGGATTGAACAACGATGATATTGATGTTAATTCCCTAGGTACGGCTTTAGAAGCATCACGAACTTTCGAAGAAGTTGCCCAACTGAGAATTCCTGAAGATAATCCTCATGGTCGACATTTAGGTGTTTATTCAGTGACTAGTATGATAATCCAGAGAATCGTTGGTTCTGGTATTTTTGCTGTTTCGGCCATCATCTACAATGATGTGGGTGGGAATCCATGTTTGTTTTTCGTTGTTTGGATCATTGCTGGATACATGAGTTTTGCTGGTTTGTTTTGTTTTCTTGAACTTGGTTCAATGATTCCTAGAAGTGGTGGAATGAAAGTATTTTTGGAATATACTTATTATAGACCACGAATGCTAATGAGTGTACTTTACAACACTAGTACTCTTTTGTTTGGTTTCATGATTTCAAATGCCATTATCTTCGGTCAGTACTTTCTTTACTCTATCGGATATGACAATGTTGTCCACAATATGCTTTCAAACTACGTTGGTGCCATGTATGTTATAATCATTTGCTGCATTCTTGCATATTCTACCAAAGTGGCCATGCATTTACAAAATTTCATGAGTTTTTTGAAAATTGCACTTTTGGTGATAATGTCCCTGACTGGAATTTATGCTCTGTTTGTGCCTAGATCCATTACTGGGTTGCCAAATAATTTACATTTCGATGGTTTCTTCAAGACCAAAAGACCATTCACTATTTCAACCTTCATCTCAGCCCTGCTTAAGGCTATCTTCTCCTTTTCCGGTTGGCACAATGCCCATGTTGTTGCCAATGAGGTTAAAGACCCAGTGAAAACAATCAAGTTGGGAGCTCCAATTGCTTTGCTAATAATCAATGTTGCATATTTCTTTATTAACTTGAGTTACTTAGTTGTCATTCCAGATGAAGAGCTTTCTCAATCTGGTGAAATGGTGGGTAGTTTGCTATTTGAGAGGATTTTTGGTGATATGATAGGTAGAAGATTATTGACATTTTCCGTGGCCATTTCCGCAGGTGGTAACATTATCACTGTTCTATATCACGTTTCCAGGGTTGATCAAGAGATTTTCAGAGAAGGTTTCTTACCATTCAGCAAGTTTTTCGCCTCAAATTATCCATTCGGCACACCGCTTCGTGCCCTATTCTTCCCACTCGCCATCTCTGTATTCTTTCTCGTGTTGAAAACCACAAGTGACGTCTATGACTACATCATTAACTTAGAAGGATATCCACAGAACTTGTTTGTTGGATTATCCTGTTTTGGAATCTTCATATTGAGACGTCGTAACGAAATTGATGTTGATCCAGGCATCAGAGCCAGTTACGTCCATGTTCTCTTCATGACTTTATTCTGCTTATTTTTGACAATTGCTCCTTTGAACCCACTCAGTGAGAACGAATTTGAGGGTTTCCCTCAGTATGCATACACTGCTGTTTTCATCTTACTTCTTTGTGTGCTTTCTTGGGCTATCAAGTTCCGCTTGCTTCCAAAACTAGGACATTACGATTTGGTACAGAAGGAAATTACGTTGAGTGATGGATTGGTGATGAAAGAATGGGCTAAGAAGTACGATGAAGAGCCTTTGCTGAACAGACTACCACTGGTGTGAAATAGATAACGTGGTCTTTTCTATGAACTCAGGCTTTATATAGCCAGCTTGAAAGCTAACTAACCTAATCCGAGAATTGTTTGGACTTTTGAATCTCGATCGTCATTTGGTATATCGCCAATTCACAGATAATCATTTTCTAACCTCGTACTGTGTACAATTATACCTATCTTTTTTTAAAAAAACTTAAATAGCATGCATGTATCATTATAATATTTGTGAATTTACACCATAAATATCTTTGAGAATTACCATAAATTAGCTGTATTTAAGTTATAACCTATATATGCATTTTATACACGTGTAAATTTATAAAAGCTGGCCTATACTTGAAACCCCGACATATATAGGTTATATAGCTAAAGGAATAAACCAAGAACTAATTAATATTAATGAAACGAGAAACTTAATATAAAAGCGGTGAAAAAGAATATGTATCTAAAAGCAGAAATTTTGAGATTTTTTGAATTATTTTGATTGTGCTGTAGTGAATCACAAATGTCTATATGTAAAGTATTAAAAGAGGAATCCGAGAAATATTATGGATATATTGTAAAAGAACAAAAAGAGAATGTGTTTGTTCATAATTATTTGTTTTTGGCATCAACAAAAGCCTGTTTAGCCAACGCAATCAGATCATCAAACTCACCAGTATCCATACACATGTCTCTAAACTGGGACGTCTTGTCAACGATCAACTTGTATGGGTGGTTGAATTCTTTGACCTTACCGGCATCAAGAACCAAAATCATGTCATAATCGATAATGGTCTTCAATCTATGGGCAATTGTCAAAATTGTAGTTGAGGAGAACTCCTCTCTGATAGTCTTTTGAATCATGGCATCGGCCTCATAATCAATGGAAGCAGTGGCTTCATCCAACATTAGAACTCTTGGCGATTTCAATAATGATCTGGCCAAACACATCAATTGGCGTTCACCTTGAGATAAGTTACCACCATTTTCGGAAATTGGATTGTCTAGGTCCAAGAACTTGTTTCTGTTCTCTTCAGTGGATTGCTCGGAGTTAGAAAAATTACCGTCACCATCAATGATTTGTTCATATTCTGCAGCAGAAATCAAGTTGACTCTCTTCAAGGCTTCAAACATTTGCAGGTCAGTATATTCACCATACATATCCAAGTTAGATCTGATAGTACCGTTAAACAAAGTTGGATCTTGTGGAATGATAGTCAATGATTTTCTCAATCTTCTTAAACCGATAGAAGTGATATCGATACCATCAATCTTAATATAACCTGAATCAGGATCGACAAATCTGAAGAAACTTGTAATGATAGTTGACTTACCAGCACCTGTTCTACCAACAACACCGATTTTCTCACTTGGTTTAACGTTGAAGGAAATGTTATCAATGACTCTAGGCAAGTTACTGGCATAACGCAAGGATAAATCTTTCACTTCGATGGCACCCTTTTGAGGCCAAGATGGAGCTGGTTCGTTCTCTGGAATTTCAGCCGGTGGTTCTTGTTCAGTACCCTTGATATACTCTTGAATACGTTCAACGGAGTTCATGTTAATTTCAACATTAGCGTACAGACGCAAAACCCAAATGGCATTTTGGTTGAAGGAAACAGCAAACGATAAAGAAATACCAGCCAGACCAGAATCAATCTTTGCAGCATATCCAACAGCTAAAGCAGAAGCTAAGAAGACAATGAAGGAACCAATCATATCAGTTCTGAAAGCAAGCCATCTGTTATTCACCCAAACAAAGAAAAATGGTCTGTTGTTATCATCAATCTTGCTCAAGTTTTGCACTAAGAATCTACGTTCGTCACCATAGGCTCTGATAGTGGTAACACCAACCAAAGTTTCAGTAAAGTGTTGATGGATTGGAGATCTGGTGATGGACTCGAAACGTTTCAAGTCTCTAGACAAATTCAAGTAAAACACGCCAACTAAAGAGTAAACGATGGCAATGAAAATCGAGAAGAGAAGGAAAGCAGGGGTAATGGCACAAATGACACCAATTGTAACAATACAAGCCAAAGTGGTGACAATAAAACCATCAGCGAATGGAGCCAACTCTTGATCAACGGACTCGAGATCTTTGGAGAATCTGTTCATGATACGACCAACTGGTGTAGCATCAAAGAATCTTAATTTGGCACCCATCATTTTATCTAAGAGAACTTTAAAAACCTTTCTGGATGCACTCAAACCACCATAAACGAAACCTAAAACTCTGAGTGAGGCAATGACTGCATAACTGACACCAATTAAAGCATAGATAGAGATATAAAATAGAGGAGTATGTTCTTCAGACACAACATAGACAGAAATTGGAGTGGAAACAATTGGCTTAAACCACTGGATTGAGTTGGCAGTCTTTGCAATATTGGAGAACGCAAATTTAGAAGCAACATTGGATGCAGCAAAAATAAAAGCATTGGATCTTGTCTCTTCGGTTAAAGACCAGCTTCTCAACCACCAAGACTGCAAAACAAACACACCTTGACCGAAAATAAAAGTTAGTGTCAAGCAAACGTAGATAGTAGTGGAACCGAAAAACTTAAGATAGGCTTTGTAAACATCTGCACTAACTGCACCATCTGATTTGGTTTCTTCTTCGATAAGCTTACCTTTGTTCTTTTTATCCGTATCATTATCTTCATCCGGTCTATAAATGTCCTCCGCTAGCTTATCACCACGAGTGGCACCAGCAGCCAAAAGATTAGAGACAGCATTGAGATGTTGGGAAGTTGGCTCTTCTTTTTGGTCCTTGTTCAACCCGGCCAAATTTGTACTCGATGGATTGGTGGAGTTCAAAACACTCTTGACGACTTCATCTTCCAACGCATTTTCTTGAATCAACTTATCAACGGAACCTTGGGTCTTAACTCTACCATTTTCCATAACAACAACGTGCTCGGACAATTTGATAGTCAAAGAAACATTATGGGAAACCAAAATACAGGTACGGTTTTTCATCAAATTACCAGTGATAGCGTTATCGTAGATATGGACAGCGGTGTGAGAATCAACGGCAGACAAACAATCATCCAACAGAACATAGGAAGCAGAAGAATACAAAGCTCTTGCTAAGGAAACACGTTGCTTTTGACCACCAGACAAAGTGATACCCTTCTCTCCGACTTCTGTTTGGTCACCACCTTCCAAAATCTCCAAATCACGCTTCAAACCACAAGCTTTGATTACAGCTAGGTAACGTTCTTCGTTGTATTCATTTGCAAAAATAATATTATCCTTAACAGTAGCATTTAACAACCATGGAGTTTGAGAACAATAAGCAACGGATTCCGTCAAACCAGTAACTGGATTAGGAACCAAATCCTCTTTAGGAATAATGCCAGGCAAGAAAACGTTACCTTCCACCAATTCCATTTCACCTAGCAAAGCCAACAACATGGAACTCTTACCGGCACCAGTTGGACCGAAAATAGTGTTCAACTTACCAACTTTGAAATCAACGTTGATATCTCTAAGTTTGAAATCAGTGATACTTTCTTTATTCCATGCAAAAGAAGCATTCTCAAAACCAACTAATGGAGAGCTGGCATTACCTGGTTTAGTAAGTTGTTCATACTTGGTGGTTTCTGGTTCATCCAAAAACTTCTCAATTCTGTCCAGTGAGACTTTAGATTGAATAACAAAGGAAAGCATATCAGCAAATTGATCCAATGGAGAACGTAACAAATTGAACAAAGATAAAGCAGTGAAAGCAATTGGTGGGGTCAATGGTTTTCCTTCAACGACAGAGTAGAGATAGAACGCAACAAATGCAATCAAAGTTGGCGTAATAAACCAAATGAAAGCACCACAGACCCAGATATAAGATCTACGCTTCAAGTAGTCTAGTTCTTCTTCTCTGATATCTAGAATTTCTTGAGCAAATTTCTTTTCCCAAGCGAAAAACTTGATGATTCTGATATTTTGGAAAGTCTCATTCAATTTTTGGATTCTTCTATCGGTCACCTTCAACATGGCGTTTTGATAATCACCCATCACCCTACTGATCTTATAGTTCAATGGAATAAGAAGAATGATGGTGAAACCACCGACAAGTGCTGGCCAACCTAACAAATCGTGAAGTAAGTAGATGGCAATAAATGCCATGATGAATGAGTTAACGAAATAATGTAAGTAACCACAAATTTCAGACACTTTGAAAGCATCAACGGACATAAGATTAATGATGGAACCCAAATCTTTTGGTGCCTCTCCAGCATCCTTAAGTTCTTCAGACTTTTGGCTGTCGTTATCTTTGATGGATTCAGAAGTCTTGGCTTTGTCAGAATCTTTCTCGATGTTATTCTCTTTGGAGCTGTTGAAACTTCTTCTTAGAGCTTTGGAGTAAACCTCACCGATGATAACAGCCTTCATTCTGGTACAAACTCTTCTACCAATGAACAAACATCTACCATCGAAACAAGCAGCAATAACATTCACAGCTAACATCAAAAATGAGAAAAGCCAAGCCAAACTTGAAGGAGTAGTAACTGGGTCTTCAATATACTCTAAAATCTTCTTCAACAAAATAGCTGGGAAAAACACCAAAACTGATTGAATGGCAGCTAGGAAAGCTTGAACGGCCAATTGATACTTGAATTGAGCAAATAATCTTATCGTAAATCTGTAATTCTTGTAAGTCTTGTGATATTTGTCCAATACCGGGAATGCAAAATCATCGATTCTCAAGCCCCAGATGTCATTCATCTTCAAACCATTACGGTAAGCATGTAAAACCATACCGTCGATCCATGCATATGAAATGATACCAAAGAAACTTGAGCAGAATTCGGGAGATGGGGTCAAGTTGTTTTGTCTGTACAATGCCACTGGTTTGTCACCATAATTGAAACTTCCACTAACAAGGAAAAGAAGTGATGAAATGAAGAACTGAGAAATGTAAAACCAGGCACCATATTTGGAGTTTGTATGTCCCAAAATGGCTGATCTCAGTAAGAAGAAGGAACCTGTCAAGTAGATAGTGTACAAGAAAAAGGAATGGTACCACAGGTCGGGCAAACGATGGCTGAGACCCTTGGAAATTGTGGTCAATCTGATTGCACCTAGAATGAATAGATAACCCCAGAAGACAAGGTTGTAGTAGGGCACAGAATTGTCCGACTTCCACTCTTTAGCGACACTCTTGAAGAAAAATGGGGAGGCGGAGATTGCCAATTGTAACACCAATAAGATGGACTCGAGGGCAACTTTCAGCTTTTCACTAAAATCTCTAAACACGATCTCTGCTGTACCCAATGGGTTTCCATCATCATCTTTCTGTGAGGTTTCTTTGATATCAAAATGTTTTTGAGCGATGGTCAACTGTGATTCACTGAAGTTATCCTCTTCGTAGGCTTCATTGACTGCGCCAAATCCAAGCTGTTGTTGACCGAGTAAAGGTTCGGTTTCTGAATTTGTTTTCAATGCAACTGATGACTTGAGGTTTCTAGTGTTGTATATTCTGATTAAAACCAAAGCAACGGAGAGAATAGCTAAATATGCAGGGTATTGCTCTAAAAGTTGATTCTTTCCGCAGGTTGTGAAATCATCATAGTCCCAATAGTGGCGACACACTGGCCAGCTGGGCAACGTATCATTTGAGTTCAAGGACTGCATTTTGCTGCGATTGAAGCCAGTTCTGATGATACGAGAGACTGAGGATGAAGGATATGTTAGTCAGAAGGAAAGACGGGGGAAGTTGAGGAAGAAAAATGGAACGGAGAGGAGTCAGAGTAGCCTTAATAAGTTTTTGTTCTAGGTCATATTGAAAACTTTCCCTTCCGTGGCAGATGCATTTTTGAATTGCAGCGTGGTGCACGGGAAACGTTACAACTGACCGCCGAGGCTGATGATTCCACATCCATGCAGAGTCGCCCATAAACACCCTATATTCTCCCAATAACCGATAAATACTCTTTTTTAAAGGGTCATGACCCATGTTGAATAGACGGACATTCTGTGTTGTCTAATTACTAGTTGATCCCAAGGGAATTACTGTCATCTTATGAGGTATCCACATGTGGGGGTTATCACGATTGATAGCGCAGATTGTCGTAAATTACGCGACTTGGCTGTGCTGTGAGAACTTCTGAGAACTTGCCAGTTTGATAAGCGGCAAGTAGTTACTATAGTAAACTGAGCTATAAGTCGGTGGAGGATCTGGAGAAATACTTTGATTTGATTTGTATACCCAGCAAATTGCTGTTTTTTAAGAGAACCTCTACGTAGATTGAGCTTATATTAGTTCAATGTTCTCTTAATCACATTTTCCGGTTAGGTTAATTAAAGGCTTTCAATCATACGAAAGGTTTGTATGGCATAGCTCCCCCACTACAGAAGCACGCGGGCCAAGGGCCGACGCCCGCGTATGCACTGAAAGTCCGGAGATACATAAAGCTCACATACATAATATTCCAATTTGATTGAATATGGTAATTCATCTCATCTGTATATATCCACAATTTTTTATGGACCCGTTAAAAAAACTGAATTGAACATACCAGGATTACTATATGTGAAACTGAATGTTGGCATGGTCCATGTGCATGCATACAAAGTAATCGGTGATAATTCAGTATCATCTTTCGGATATAAATCCTGAATGCGATTTTTGATCGTCCTGAATAAACACAAAAATCATGGCGAATTTACCAATTTGATACAAGATTGAAACTACTTGAAATTGAAAGTCAGATGATTTGATTCACATGTCATGCCTATCGGGATTCTGGAGACGTTGTGCAGTGGCAACGCCTATAAACATTACTTGGACCAATTTCATCATCCGTACAGTACAAAATCACATTACTGAAAAATGGGTGTCAATGACCTTGTTTTATAAACTGTGTATCTATAGGGTGTACTTTTATGAGACCACCTTACCCAACCTGAGGGAACAAGTAAGGAGGACTGTATAAATTAATGAGACAGGAGATAGATTATATGAGAAAATCGACAAGAAAAAAACCGTTAACAAGAAAACATTACAAATAAGTGACTAAACCTAATCGGAGTTCTTATCCTTGGAACCTCTCAACAAACCAGTTCTTCTAGCGGCAATCAAACCGATCTTTTGACCAGCAACAGCACCTCTAGAAATAGTAGAAGCCTTACCAATATGTTGATGGTTACCACCACCATGAGGGTGATCAACAGGGTTCATAGCAACACCTCTAGTCTTTGGCCATGAGTTTCTCTTAACTCTGTACTTGTGGAATGCTCTACCAGCCTTCAACAATGGCTTATCGATTCTACCACCACCAGCAACAACACCAATAACACCTCTGGCATCAGAAGAAATGATTTTCTTGGCACCGGATGGCAACTTAACTCTGGTCTTGTTTTCATCTGGGTTGTGACCAATGACGATAACGTAGTTACCGGAGGTTCTACCAATGGCACCTCTGTCACCAACCTTTTCTTCAACGTTGGAAACGATGGTACCTTCTGGCAAGGAACCTAATGGTAAAACGTTACCAATGTTCAAAGAAGCCTTCTTACCAGCGTAAATGAATTGACCGGTGTAGACACCTTCGTTAGCAATGAAAGTTTCTTCTCTCATCTTGTACTTGTATGGGTCTCTGAAGACAACCTTGGCCAATGGAGCACCTCTTCCTGGGTCGTGCAAGATTTGCTTAACGACACCTCTGATGTAACCGTGTCTTTCAGCATAATCCAAAGTTCTCAACTTGGCGGCACCCTTTCTCAATCTGGTGTGGGACACGAAAATGGAACCAGCACCCTTTCTTTGGTTTCTAATAACTCTACCTATAATAATTATAAATCAAGATATAGATTTGAAAAATGTTAGTATACCCATACTAAATAGATTGAGGTATTTGGACTTGATGGAAGAGGTATCAAAAATCATCTTAGATCAGAAATTCTGGAAATTCCTTGTTGGTTACCATACATCTTAATTAATCTTGTGTGATATGTATGATCAGGGTATAAACTTTATGTTTTGAATGAGATCAAAGAGATGATGATTTGTGAAACTATGATGCTTCTATTCCATTTTGAAATTGAAATCTTCATGACAAGTTGACTTCTTCAATTGGATTCAAATGAATAACTCTCTAATATGTGATCATGTGGTTTTCCTGGATAAATGTTCCATCTGTGACCATGGGACTCTAACTTAATTTTTCAAATATGCACTGAAATTTTGTCTGGACTATCACTGTTCTAATTGCACAATAGATCAACATGAACTCACTGGCGGTTCAAGATATCACCCTGAAAATGCTGTTCAATTAACGTTCAGGAAATCTGTATCATTTTTCAGGGATATCAATCAAACTATAGTGTTCCTGTTGTATAATTCATAATCCTTCAAATTTTGCATCTGTGTTCTGCTGATTTTTCAACTCAGTTCTATTATATCCCTCTCTTCCATTTTGAACAATTTGAAACTTACCCATTGTGAATTAATATAGAGGTTTCTTGAGGGGTCTTTTCACTTTTTTGTATATACAAAAGTTTTGAATTTACCGTCTTAAACTAGTTTTCTTTCAACCATATTCAAGACCCACCTACCACTCACTGCTCACAGTACGCTACCTCCTGTGACAGCAGCTGGGTCTGTGGTGGTGGACTCTCCCAGCCAGTACAGTGGGACGCCAGCCCAGCTGCCAGCTCGGAATTGGTGGTGTCTGGAAAGCGACGGAGCAAAGTATGAAAAAAAAAATGTTTGTCGAGGTGCGAGGAGTACCTCATGACATTTTGTAATTCACAGTCACACTTTTTGAAAATTGCAAAGTCATACATCCATACACCAGTATTTTTAATTCTTTGGCCAACAATTCACAATAACCGAAATTATCGCCATGCCTATGGCGGGCCTGCTCCTTAACCGTATTTATGTCGGCCCCTGCGGCTTGCGGTCGATTTGCTCGGTTTAATCTCAAGTTTCGACGTATTTACTGAAAGTATACTTTGGCTCATTTAAACAGTGCACTCATTATTGATCCGTTTCAAAATATGCATCCTTAGTTAATACCTCACTCCTATTCACTGTGAGAATTGCTGCCTGTTTTTCTTGACTTTCTGGTCCCCATTTAGAGCATGCATTCTATTAGCACTCCAAAAAATTCTTCCAATTCATGAAAACGATACATTCCTTCCTGATCAGTTGATACACCATTCTGACAAATTTATGGTAACTGAGTCTAACATTCTTTCTCTGAATTCACCTGAAGTACTCCCCTGGTAGCTGCTTACCCATTCGTGTTAGTTGGTATTTCATTCTCAATCATTTGATTGGCTCACAGAAGACGTTCTCGGCGGAAGACGGTAAGAAGTTGTATTCCATCCTTACACATGGTTTAGGGTATCAGAGTCGAATATATTTCAATTAAACATTCAATTCAAGTCGAAATACCCCTGTTCCTTCGAAAAACTACACTCCTTGAGCATTCTTACTCACTATTCATATGGTTAGCTGGTGCACCATATCTATCCTCTTAATGGAATTGATTTTGGACATACTTCATTGGAATTCAGAGATGAACATTATTTTAATGGCATCCACCTCAAACCCTTCCGTCGACTCAAAGCAGTACACTCATTCGCGATCAGCCGGTACACCATTCTTAACCACTCAAAACCCAACATGTTTTTTATTGGCATTCATTCCCAATACTTATGCTCTTCAAAACAGCACGCCACATCCTGATTAAGTTGTACTCAATTTCCAACCACCTCATGATATTAGAGGCGCACGTTCTTCATTATCATTCACTTCAAATATTATTGTTCTTTCTAGACAGTATGTAGACATTGCTACTAGATAGTACACTCTCCCATTATGTCATCGAAGTCGAAACAATAACAACGAATTATCTTTCTGTTGCTAGTGTATTGTATTACTGCTTCTAAGTAGAGGATACTGGACGTTATGATATCAAGGTTGGTTATCATGTAATAGAATTCAGCCTGGATGCTCCTGTTTTTGGAAGTCCGACACATGAACCAACCAAACTGATTTTTTGACTGCTTCGGTCAAAGTCACTTACTCACCTTCAGTGGAAGACATGATAACACTACTGGCTGTTTCTTAACTCTCCAAGTAGGCTACATTAGAAATTTTCAGGCATAAGGCCTGACACTTACTGGTGTTTCTACAACTTGTGAAGAAGCAATCAAAATCAAAGTAGAAGAACTTCACAACATACCATCGCTAAGTGGACAAGAACAAGAGAAAGATCTTGTTTCTGAAGAGAGTTGAAGATAGATAAAGAAGTGGTATGGAATATTGAAAAGATAATGAAGCAAAGTGAGGTATAATGATGGTATAGGGGTGTTGTTTTGTCGTGTTGCATTGTATGGATCAAATTTATTTTGTATTTTTAGTGATTTCCGAGGCATGTTTAGATTGACTATCGGCTATATATTGAAACTTGATGTGATTATATTGATTTACTTATTATGGTTTAAAATAATTCTGATTGATTGTATAAAAGGAAAATGAACTGTCTTTAAAAGAAAGAAAAAATAACCCGGCCGGAGGTGTTTTTGAGAGAAAATAAAATATAAAATAGTGTAACATATAATATGTAAAAGTATTTTTTTATTAATATTGTTGTGAATAATTTGATGTTGTCTGTTTTGTAATAATATGAAACTGTTGTCTAAAGATGTTGCAATGCATGATCAGATTGATCACCTTCGGGCCTTGTCCAATGAAACAACTCGGACGGGCCGCATGTGCACGCGATTTCAATTTTTAAGCTTTGCGTTGAAATTTTCTGTAAACGTCGTTCAATTCATTGATTTGTAAGTTTCTAGTTTCAGGAACATATTTCTTGACAAAGAAAGCAGAAAAAACCATGATTATCATGAAAGCAAATCCAATATACTTACTGATCAATGGAGTGATGATGGTGACCAAGAAACCAGCCATCCAACCAGAACAACCAGATGTTGACATAGCTTTAACTTTGATGGCAGGTGGGAACAATTCAGAGACAACGATATTTGCAACAGGTCCCCAAGTGAAGGCAAAGATGGCAATGAAAGAACAGGAAAGAATAATCATGGATACATTAGTGGCTGTGTTGTTGAAATCCAACAATTTGATAATTGCAAAGACACCGATGATGAAACCAAGAGCAATTGAACCAATCTTAAGCAAAGTGGTTCTCTTGAATTTGTCAACGTAAGCACTAGCAAGGATGGAGAATAACAAGTTGATACCAGCAAAGAAAATAGGAACCAAGTAAGCATCATCGATGACGCGGACAAAAATAGAAGTACCAAAGAAGAAGAAATAGTTAATACCACTGCATTGTTGGAAAACGAACAACAACACGCCAGTGAATGTTCTCAACAAATACATTGGCTGACCTTTGATGATTGAAGTTTGATTTGCTTGGTTTCTAGAAGATTCACGTTTTTCATTTTGAACATCCTCATAAATTATTTGGGCAACTTTGATGACTGCTGGATCATCCTCTTTCAAGCATCTAATCTTGGCAATCAACTTAATGGTATCTTCAATGTTTCCATACTTTCTGAAATACCAAACTGGGGAATTGGGAACAACCCAAATCAAAATAGCCATTAAGACACCAAGTGAAAAAGAAACCATCATTGGACCAGCAAATTGCAACGCAGAAGTATAATGAATGTTCTTCTCGAAACAGTACATGGTAATGGCACCAATCATGATACCAACAGTAACCATCAATTGGAAAATTGAAACCAGTTTACCTCTGACATTAGTTGGAGCCAAATCACTGATCAACATAGGGCAAGCAACACAGAAAATTCCAGTACCAATACCGATCAAAGTTCTACCAATGGCAACCTCGAACCAAACATCAGAAAATAATTCCAAAGTGGCACCACCAATGTAGAAAACAGTAGCAATGAAAATGGAAATCTTAGGTCCTAATGGGTTACAGATAAACATTGTAATTCCACCACCAAAAAAACCACCAAAGGAAGAAGCAGCAATCAAGATACCTTTTGTCAAATCATTGAATTTCATGTGAACACCAGGACGGTCCATAAAATCCAAATAGTCGTCACCGAAAGCCTCTTTGAAACTGATCAAGTCAATTAAACCTCCCAAAATACCGGTATCATACCCGAACATTAAACCACATAAGCAGATGATAAATACAATAATGTATAAGTAAATCAGAGTACCAACTTTGTTAACATCACTATGAGTCAAACTTTCAATGGTCGATGGAGGCATGTAGCCTTGTGTTTTCTGGCCTGAGTTGTTTTTCTCAAATCCAGATTCACTGGATGTAGAGGAAGAATCCATGGTAGCTAAATCTTATATAATTGTTGGAAATAAAAGTAACTTAGAAGCAGGCAGTATTAGTGTGATTGATGATGAATGAGAGAAAAAGAGTTATGAGATTGATGCAAAATGGATTTGCTAAAAATGAGGAATTGGCTCTCCTATTTATAGACAAATATTCCATCCTTAATAACTGGTGAACTTTACAACAGGAAAAAAAATGTTGAATGTGGATTGTAAACAGGTCAATTTAATTACAATGAAAATATATGGGTAGATTAAATATTTTCTGCAGAGTATATCGAAAATTCTCAAGGATCGAGGACAGTCGAATAATTTTCTGCACAGGGCCGAACACATGTGTTTAATATACTACTGTAAGTCCATAAGTCGCATATTTATACGTTTGAAAAAGATCGTATGTAGGAGCTATAATTGCTTATATAGAGCTATCAGAACAGAACACATCCAAATTTCAGTTGCACTGCAAAGATCTGTATACGTTTAGAGTAATCAAATATCTATAGCTTCTATATATACAAATTGAACCAAATTGTTTTATATAGCTGGTAAAAAATGATTCGAGGGAAATTTGACTTTTCTATATAGGTTAAAAAAACCTATATAGTTCAGGTTATATAAATTAATTGTGTGTGTAAGTCGAATCTGAAATTGATGTGCAAAATATATATAAGTTTGCATATATATTAGATAATTAAAAATCCATGTGTATTCAATAAAAAAATAGAAATAATTTGTAACATGTGCATGCATGTAATTTTTTTTGCGCTTGTAATAAATATTCAAAAATTACAAAAATGGATCGATATGAATATTGATGATAAATGATTTTAATCAAAATCAAAAGCAATTTTTCCCCATATACCTTTAGTAGTCAATTAACTATACAAAGAACAAATTTAAAGTTAAATTAAAAAAATAGAAGCAGGTAGAAATTGAATAAAAGAATTTCTTTAGGCATCGATAATAGCCATTAAATAAGAAGGGAAAAAATTAGAACCATAAAAACACAGTATACTAAAGGCCATTTTTTTTGTTATATAAGTTTAATAAAATTTGAAAATGTTATAAAATTGAATAAAAAACTGTTGTTGAAGGAAAACATGTTGAAAATGTTGTAAAAGCCAATGTAAATATGAATCAGGCGTCGAAGTACAAGTTGGCATTCTGTTATATTTTGCAAATGAAACAACTAATTTCTTTACTTGGACGTTATGGATCCCCCGGTTCTGGAATCTCAGTTTGTTTCTTAGAATCTGGATATTCTTGATGTATGAGCTAAATTTATATCAAGGTAGACCGATCAATAATTACAACGTTAGATAGTGATAGGATATTAAAGTTGGGACAGTTGGTTTGTTGTCTTTGTGAAATTACTTCT